>JAKTYB010000020.1:0-155662 GCA_030561725.1 Grinbergsozyma bentonensis | reverse complement strand
GATAGTCAGGTTGGTGGGTTTGAGACGGCTGTGCTGCCGGTATAGTATATTTTCGGGAGATAATATGTTATATAAATATATTATTGTAATAAGTAGAGATATGTTATAATGTTATATATAAATTATATTAATAATAATGGGTTAATGGGGGGGGGGGAGGTGGGGGGGGGGGGGTAGTGAATAAAAGTGAACTTTTGTGAGTAGTTCTGGCGCAGGGAGGAACTCGAGAATAAAAACCTCAACAATGTTGAACTAGTATGGCAGGAAATCGCGAGGTAGAAAGGTTGTATGTTTGGTGACAGCCAATTACATGGTTCTGAGCTATCAATGCACTATTTCTGCGAATCGATAGCACCACCTGACTATGAACCGTAATACAGAAGAGTAGGGCTGCCTACTAACTTCCCAACCCAGCAACTATCCATCAGAACATCTCTAACGTCGCGATGAGAAGCTCAGTAGCTGCTCTTGCAAAGGTCGTTTTTTTCACCAGACCGAACTGCGGTCTTTGTAACCATGCAAAGCAAGAGCTCTCTCTTGCTTGGGACCGAAGCGTGCGCAAGTTTGATTATGAGGAGGTGGACATCACTGAGCCTCGCCATAGCCAGTGGATGGAGAAATATGTAGGTATACCTAGGGATAAGGAGACAGAAGGCGCTAGATTCTGGTCAAACACTAGAATGCAATTTGTTTTAAAAAACGAAGCCCAATAGGCACCTTTCCTCAGTCCTAGTTTCTACAACTCATTCACTAACCCAGGATTACGATATCCCCGTCATGCACATCGAGGCCGATTCGGGCGAGTGCCTCTATGAAATGATGCACCATGTAGATACCGAGAAGCTGCTCAAGCTTGTGGACAAAAGCAGTGGCGAGCAGCCCGAAAAGTGAGACTCATTTTGAGAATGGACGGGATATAGCCTTTTTTTTTCGCAAGCGCCGCCCGTTTCCCAATATCTCTATCTGCTATTTTTGACGTCATCGAGCTCGGGGATGAGCCACGCCTCACTGACCAAAAGCTGGTGAAATATTTATCTGAAAAACCACGCCAACGGTCACCACCACCACCCGACAAAAAGGCATACTAGCCTACATATTATCTCCATATGACTAGTAGTGAAATAATCAACTGGGCCAAACAGCAGCCCAACTTTCTGGTGAGCGATAAGATCGCCGTGAAGGCGACACAGCATGCTGGCAACAGTGTTGTGGCTACTCAGCCTATCGGAGAGAACGAGACTCTCATTTCCTGTCCAGAAAAGCTTTTGATTGGCCCTGCGCTGGCCGCCAGGTTGTTCAATGTGCCTATTGAGGAGGTGACTCAGCCGATGATCAAGTTTGCCTTTGTCCACGAAGCATACATTGGCGAAAAGTCTCTCTGGTACCCATACGTGGAGTCCCTAAAAGGTTCCGACAAATACAGCGTGTTCCACGACTACGAGGGTCTCGAGTTCACAAATGTTTATAACGAGGTTGTGCGACGGCAACTGATGTGGAAAGGAGAATTTGAGGAGCTGTTGCGCCGAGGTGTTGCATTCGAGCCAGTCCTGAAGTATGGTGAAAGGGATGATAGCCCCATTTTCGAGTTGTACCGGTGGGTATCTATCATGTTCCTGGCGCGGGCTTTCCCTGTGGACTCGGTTTACCCCGAAGTTGGCAACAAGGGCCTCAGCATGCTCGTGCCGCTGGTCGACATGCTGAACCACAAGCCTTACACCAAGATTCTTTGGGATATCTCAGACAGGGCCTCGTTCAAACTTGTCAACGGTGAGACATACGCTGTCGGTGACGAGGTTTTCAACAACTACGGTGCCAAATCGAACGAGGAGCTGCTGCTGTCGTACGGCTTTGCAATTGAGAACAACCCGTCGGATTACGTGGCAGTGGAGCTCAAAGTTGGCGGGGAATTGCACCGTATTTACTTGACAAAGCATGAGCCAGTTCCAGAAAAACTCGTCCAGCTGTTTGGCCAGGCCTTTGAAGCACAGTACGATGATGTGGAGGGCACTGCCCCACTGACGGCCACTAAGCGTCAAGCCAAGGCCTATGAAGCCATTATCTGCGCTGTTGAGGCCAAACTCGCGACTCTGAATTCTGTAGAGTCCGTGGAAGGCGCGCGGTCAACGGACCTACAAAACTCCATCCAGATCTATCTCAGAGGACAGCGCGAAATTTTGGAGCAGGTTATCAGTAAGAGCCAAGAGCACTTTCAGCAGGGTTTGGCTAGTGGCCTTTATCTCAACATGGATAACTTGAACCAGCATCCATACCTGAGCCGTGCTGTTGATCACATTGAGTCTGGGATAGACTGCAAACTGTCAGACATGGCGGGCTCTGACACTGAGGGCTATGCGCTTCAGGCCCTCGTGGAGTATTTTCAAGATGATCCGGAGTCGCCTATTTATTCAATTGGGCAGGTCTACAAGGAGGACGTAGATATGGCTCTCGAAGACAACACTGTCTGTGGTAATGTTTTGCCTGGCGGCCAGGAGAGATTCATTCTCATTCTTCCGTCGTAGGTAAACACATGCAAGTTAAGACATCGCATTGCCTTATAGTTTTTAGCTGCAAGGGCAACCAGCTTTAATGATTGAGGCATCCCTTAGACAATGCAGCGATGATTCTGGGGCAGCGCCCCACTCTTGGGGTGGTCGCGCGCGCCATTGTCTGGGCTTCTTGGCAGCTCCCACTTATTAGGGGCATGCCAAGCAGGCGGTGCGCGGGGTACCCTGTCATTGCGTGTTAAACTCCTTTGTGCCACCACTGGGTGGCGTCCGGAGACCCAGCCGCGGCAGGCCACGCCTCTTGAGGTGTGACCCAGTCGCCACTACGGACAGCTTAGGGCAATCTGTGCCATTTTTGTCAACTACATCAAACTCGTTCCAGTGCCTTCCACTTCCCCAAGCGATGCCCACGTCACGTGCTTTCCCCTCTCACTGGCCCCTAGTTCGAGCCACTATCCATGCCGATCTGTTGGGGCTGGAGGCGAACTGCATATTAAATCTGGGGTACAGCTTATCGGTGGGGCCACTCAATATAAAGCCATCCCTTTCCGCCGGACTGCAACACACTTCAACTTCCACATGTCTGCCGTTACACATTTTGCACGCACTGCCACGCTATCTGCTGGTGCCGTCCTGGGCTCCTTCATTGTCCTGCGCACCTTTTACTACCACCCCACAGTCAAGAGGGACGGCAACGACATGGCTGTCCCAGTGGAGCGATCTGGTGGCGGTATCTGAGGGAAATTTCAACATTGAGTGACTGTCCTATTAGCCAGATAATAGGACTCTGTTGAAGGCTGGTTCCTCAGTGGCTTTTTCAAAACGCTACGCCTTTGTCAAGTTCCCTCAACAGGTCCACAAGGGTGACTATGTCGTTGCTACGTAATTAATAAAGTCCAATTCTGGCTGATACGTTGAAATTGAGTAATGGTCCTCGCTTGAGAGTTATGCCGCGCCTACTGCGATGCCACATATCTGAAATTCGGCGGCTGTATTTCGGCAAAGTGTGCCAATCAGGCCATGCCCTCAACCGCTGGGTCACGATGAGCCTGTGGGTGGCAATGTTGGGACTCACGGCTGAAATGTCACCGAGGCCCAATGTAAAGATTGCGAGCTGAAGTGAACTCAAAGAAGCTGCCGACCAGCACTTGAAATTAGGCTAAGCAAGCACTTCGGTATCTTTTATGAAACATGTTTCAGCCCTTTGGTTGATATGGCCCACAACGGAAATCAAGACCGGCTATTGCCCTCATCCACAGCCAGAGCTACGGGAGAGCAAAATTGCCTCACTCAAATTGGAGAGATTCTAAGAGAGGACTTCTTTTGCTTCTAGCGGATTTTCTTCAACATCCTGGTGACGGCGGCTTGCCTCAAACCCCAGACCGAGATGGTGGCAGGCTAAGGCGAGGTGATTGCGGAGTCCTGGGGTGAAGTCCTGTTATTGTGACCCACTCTTGAGAATGAAACCATGCTGCCGCTGAGGATTACTTGAAACCTAGGGCTTTTCCCCACTTCGGCTTGGCAATGATGTATTTCGGTATGACCCAAGTCAGAAGCAGTAGCATTAACGTCATAAAGTTGACCATCGATTTGAAAAGCCGAAAGCATCGGTCTACTAGACCATTATCGCCGGTAAAGAAAACTGGTCATTAACCACAATATCGGCGTCAGCTAATTTCTGCGGCCTACCACTGCCCTCAGAAATCAGCCGCGCAATTCCCGTGAGAAAGGCACGCTTCTGCCCAGTGGGCGAAGAAACATATTATTATATTATAATTTGGATGTATTACGTGGGTCCAGGAATTTGCCGCTGCTTGGCCTTGAATAATCAGCGACTAGTGTATTTTGTAAAGGTACGAAAGAGAGTTGGTAAAAGTCAAAAGCTGATCCCCTGAGGTTGGTTGAATAGACTCGCTCCGAACTTGAGCGCTAATATTCCTCAACCGAGTAGCCTTGCGTCGGAATGGAAACCCATCGAAATGTCCCATCCCTGAAAATTATTCAGCACCCTGGAGCACTATTTTCTTTCTTGTTTTCACACAATCAAAACAACAAAATGACTGAGCAACAGCAAGTTCCACAGTTCAAGCTCGTCCTTGTCGGCGATGGTGGTACCGGTAAGGTAAGTAGATGATGGCAACAGTTTAGAAGCTTATAGGTCTCTGTCTAAGTCAGAAATTGCTTTGTTGATATTGCTTGTTTTAGTCTATTTCAGTAGAGGCATGAGCGGAGACCTGCAAGATTCGCAAATTTGATTCCAGTGTAACGGGTATGAATCGAGTATTTATCGAAGTGCCGTCATACTTCTGGGCTCAATATCTGTTAACTTGAATTTAAGAGGGAAGCAACTCTAACACAGACCACATTTGTGAGAAGACACGTCACTGGCGAGTTTGAGAAGAAGTACAACGCCACTCAGGGTGTCGAGGTTCGTAACCTTGCTTTCCACACCAATTTTGGTGAAATCAAGTTTGAGGTTTGGGATACCGCTGGCCAGGAGAAGTTTGGCGGTCTCAGAGACGGCTACTACATCAATGGCCAGTGCGGTATTATCATGTTCGATGTCACCTCTCGTATCACTTACAAGAATGTTCCTAACTGGCACCGTGATCTTGTTAGAGTTTGCGAGAACATTCCAGTTGTCCTTTGCGGAAATAAGGTCGATGTCAAGGAGCGCAAGGTCAAGGCTAGATCCATTACCTTCCACCGCAAGAAGGGACTTCAGTACTACGATATCTCTGCCAAGTCTAACTACAACTTTGAGAAGCCATTCCTGTGGCTCGCTAGAAAGCTTGTTGGCAATTCCGCTCTGGAACTGGTCGCTGCCCCCGCTCTTCAGCCGGCTGAGGTTGCTGTTGATGAGGAATCCATGAGAAGATACCAGGAGGAGATGGAGCAGGCTGCCACCATGCCTCTTCCCGATGACGATGATGCTGATTTGTAAGCTAAGTCAAATGTTCAACAGCTTATGTAGATTGGTAATAAATTTGTAGACTTGCTTTCTCATCTGTGAGAGCTTGTCGAGTACAATATGACAACGCACCAGAATAGAACTGGATTTGAGAGAGGTTTGGATGTAGTTTGCGATTCAAGCCTTGTTTACCATCTTCAATTAACCTGTGTCAGTCGTGTTTGGTTTTCCTAGTCATGGTCTATAGTGTCGATGTGCACAATGTGCGAAAAAGTATGCGAAAAAGTATGCGTTCAAGGTCTCGGCATAATAGTTGGGATAGGAGCATCAAAAAGCTTGTCATCAAATCACGATCATCGTGAATTGCCAGGCAAGCCCTCGCCTCTTCTCGAGCCTCTCTTTTCTAGTGATTTCAACTTTGATCACGTGACACGAACCTGAAAGCATTTTTGCAGCACCGACACACTTCCTAAGACCTCGCAATGGTAGGAAGATATCCAGGAATCAAGCAGATTCTTTTACCAGGAAATCTCCGTCCTACTACCCGTATGGTTAGGGATAATTACAAGCGTCACAAATTCGCTGAACTTGAGGCAAAACAGCTTGCTCTTCGATACATTTCGAGAAACACCAACCTACCAATGAAGAGCCGGGTCGAGGCTCAGCTACAGCTTGCTTCCCTGCCAAATTATACAAGATTCACTCAAATCAAAGACAGATGTGTAGAGTCTGGATCTTCTCGATCTGTCTTCAAGGAATTCCATCTTCATAGGACCAAATTCAGAGAGCAGGGTATCTCTGGCGAACTTCCAGGTGTGAAAAAGGCTTCCTGGTAAGCGTGTAGCAATCTTAGGAAAGCTCAATAATCTGTAAATAGAATTGAATATTATGTACACGATATTTTTGATGGTGTGAGCATACTCCAGTCTTAGCAGTCTCTTTAACGGCCGCCGTAGAGTAGCCAAGACAGAATGCTGCTCGATGGTGTGGTGTTGACAGATACGACTACCTGATTTTCAGCCAAAGTTCTGTATTCTTCACTTTTTAATTTGTTTCCTGTGTGATTGAGCATTTTTGAGAGGTTTGTGGCAGCCATCTTAGCACACAAACCACATTCTTGAGAGTCTCTGCTAAATGGCTGAGCTTCATTATAGGCTGCATCGCTCCAAGCGATAGCATCCTGTTTTTCTTTTAAAGCCCAAAGAACCTCTGAGATGAATGACTTATTGATGGCACTGAAGCACTTCAATGCGTCTGCGCCCTGAATGGATTTGGCTGTATATTGACCATTATTCTTAACAAGAGGAGAATAGTCGATAGCACGCTGAAGGATCAGAAACGATTCTAGAGCCGGCCTGAAATGCTTTGTAACGGCTAGGAACTTGGCTCTTTCCCGGAGAGCTGTGATCTGGAAGTCTCGGGCACGAGCTGATGCAGAAAGAACCGGTTCACGTACATCACCCGGTATCACTTCCTTCACTGCTGAGTCAAATAGCTGCAAACATTTTTCGATAGACTCAGGGTTTGGTTTTGCTGTTTCATAATAGTACCACGCAAGTTCAATGTAAGCTCTTGACTTGAGACCGGGTTGTCCAAAAGGAACAGAAACAGCAGCTTCGAGAGCCTCGACGCCCTCATCTATCTTATTCTCCTCCATTTTGAGATGTCCTACACGAGCCAAGATATCCGCATATCCGGCAAGCCATTTAGGTGATTGTCTTGAAATGTCAGCATCTTTAACTAGAATTGCAATAATATTGTCATAGTACTTAACGGCAATATCAGATCTGTTGGATTGTTCTTGCAATAGAGCATTTCGAAACAAGTTTCTGGCAGAGCTCGGCCAAACATCGGGAATTGGCTGCTCGTTCTTACCGATATCCCAGCTAACATAGGCTAAACCTCCTACAGCACCCACGATGATCAAACCGTAACCAATTAGAAGTCCTTTGGATAGAGATCCTAGTTTCCGGATGATGGAGTGAACGGTGGGATTTCTGACATGAAAATGCCTTCTTTGAAGAGTTTGAATACCACTTAAACCTAATATCTGGCGTTTCGGAGTATTGAGAAGCAGCCTGCGTGAAAACATATTCTGCAGTGGTGTGGCAGATATCTGGTCCGGATGCTCTCACACCCACAAATATTGGGAGAGGGATGCGCAAGGGAGAGAGGTGAGTGGAGTGATTCAGTACGCTGAAAATAAAGACCGTCCCGGCCAAAAAAGTAACAAGAGAATCAATGAGGTCAATTTCTGGCCATTATAAAAAGAGCTTTGGGTATATCACTGTGTCAATATCGATCTTCCGGTCTTGATTATGTTCTTGGTGGGACTCAAGGCACCTTCGCCACATACGGAAACTTGGCTGCCCTCTTCCCCGTCAACAGCCAAGAGTGAGAGTCGACATGAAGTAGTAGATTAACAGAAAGATATGCGAAAATTACTGAGGTGGATTCTGTTAACTCCCTCACGTCATGGGGATGGCCCTGGTTTTGACGACAAAAACTATTCTCATTATCCGGGAAACCTCAGCTTTCTTTTCGGCGGCCGATTACTTTCTTCATACCAAAAACCCATATCTATACTTGTGTTTCTATCAATATTAGTACCTGGGATTCTTTATTTCATATTTCTTGCTTCACAAATCTGGTATAGCCTGAGTCCAGCCTTTCCGATATTGATAGCTTACTTCTTCTCTGGAACTGTCATTTCATTTCTCCTGGCAGCGACTTCAGATCCCGGAATTGTGCCCCGATATACCCATATGCTGAGAAATGACAGTGTAATGCCGAGCGAATATGGGTATATTATTGCTCTTCCTTTTTGGAAAAGTAGGAGAACGGTTGATGTCCGTTACTGTAGCGCTTGCCGAATATGGCGACCCCCTCGCACATACCATTGTTTCAAGTGCGATCACTGCGTGAATTCCTTTGATCACCACTGTATCTGGCTAAACAACTGTGTTGGAGGGGGCAATTATCAGTACTTCTTGTCTTTTGTCTTTTCTTCAATTACTGCTTGTACTCTTGTTATCATATCTTGTTCCTGGTATGTTCACGCCCAGTGGCCAAACACCAAAGAACCTTCGTTGAGAATTGGCTTGTTTCTTTCGTTGTACTGCTTTCTTATTATGATATTTCCGGCCCTTCTGGCTCTTTTTCATCTTGTACTAATGATGAGAGGACAACACACGTTTGAATTTTTGTCCAGAGCAAGAAGTGAACGACCATTGTCTACCAACTTCATTTTAGATCTGTGCTACACGGTGCTTCGACCTGATTATGGACGCTTTTCTAATTTTAGAGGTTCATTCCATGGCGATAGGCCCTTCCAGAAAGCCACCAGGATGGTAACTTTCGAAGAGTGGAACGAGTGACTCTGATCAGCGATATAAAACATATTTATTTTTGATTCACTTCTGCTTCTACTTTTAACGGGCATTATGCTTTCTTTGTTGTGGATTGGTCTCTATTTTATTTCTGTAGATAAGTTGGAGTCGGAATAGCTTCGGGCGCGACAATCATTAACGTTATTGAGGTGATCAAGGGAAAGCATTTATTAGTGCAAATTGGGCCACCCGACGTCAGCTAAACTTGGGATGTTTCCAAGAAGAAATAATCTCGGTTATTCACCTGTACTTGCAGTTGGCGCCGCCGTATCGTCGCACGTGCTGGGGATATCCACTGGAAAGGATTGGGTAGGACGATGTGTTTTCAAATATTCCTACTCAGCAGTATAGATGACGCTTGTGAAATATGTATAAAACGCAGCCAAATCGGATAAAAGGTGTAATGATGCACAATTCTTTTCTTTTATTTACTCTTTAATTCGACTATCTGCCAGATGTAGCTGTGATATGAACGCCGACAGGCAAGGTTTCGAAATTTCCTAATGTGGTAGGACTCAATTCAATGAGGCAAGTAGAACCACGCCTCAAAGAGCCTTGGAATCTAATGTAGTGTATTCACGAGATGAGCAAGTGCTAGAAGTTTGCAGCTTGACAATGAATTAATCAGAAGCCTAGGTTTTTTCTGCGAACCCAGTCAGTTGAATATTCCACTGCCAACTTTTCGAAAAAGTCCTCAAAAACCTGCCGTAACTTGCACCTTCTGTTCTGGGAAATATAGGGTTTACCCAGTTCCTTCAATTTTGACTTCACCACCCTCTGGCAAGTTGATTTTATCGCCAGCCATTCACAGGTTGACAACCCCTGTACTGACCATTGCAAGGTTGGTCACAGCATAGGGTTCTTAAGATGGGTCTCCGGTTGCGAAACCACGCGAAAGAGACGTGTCGGAACCAAATTCACGAGTTCTTCAACAATTCCAAGCTCCCTGCATCTTCTCCAGCAGAAACCCATCTCAATGCATATGTGGAATCTGTTTCTCAGCCATTTGACTGGGGAAAGTATCGCAGGAGATGGCATAATCAAGCAGATGAAGGTGCTGACTCAGAAGATGATGCGTCGCCTACACCTAGTGGCTCCCCCAATGCAAAAATAACGAAGAACTGGGTAATAGAGGGTCTCAATGTAGATTTCAGATCCTCCTCCAGGCACTCAAAGTTTCAGTTCTCGCTTCCGGCAGATCCTGCAATCGACCGTCAGACTGATTTTGTCATGCCCTACGGAATCTACTGTCCATCAGTGCCACCCAAAATCAAAAATTGGAAAGATTCAAAACGGAACCGCTGGATGGGTAATGAATTTGCTCGCGACAAGCGCCGCCAGTTTTCGCAGTGCGTCTGTGTGGAAACTTGCGGAGAAGATTGTCTCAACAGGATGCTACAGTATGAGTGCGACGCTCATATCTGTCCAATGGGTTCAGAAAACTGTGGGAATAGAGCTATTCAGGAAATTTTCAAGAAGACACATAGGGCTCATAACCTCTACGCGCAGGGGTATCAGGTATTTCGAACAGCAAACAGAGGGTTTGGTTTGAAGGCTATCCGTTCTTATGCACCAGGGGAACTGATCTGTGAGTATACTGGTGATGTCATTGATCAGGAAGAAATGCAAAACCGTCTACTAAGTATCTACAAGGGGACTCAAAACTACTACTTCTTGTCATTGGAGAAGGGCTTTGTTATCGATTCTGGAACAAGAGGATCTCCTGCAAGGTTTGTCAATCATTCGTGCTCACCAAATTCTGAGATGCAAAAATGGTACGTCAATGAAGTCCCCAGAATTGCCCTCTTTGCTGGCCCGAATCCGATTCAATCAGGCGACGAGTTAACCTACGACTACAACTTCGCGTGGTTTGAGGGAGCAGAACCTCAAATATGTCACTGTGGAAAAGCAGCGTGCCGCGGCATCATTGGAAGACGCAGTCAGAGCTCTGGAGCCACGTCAAACTCTTCCAGTTCTACAAGCCCTGCAATATCTGAAGAAGATGTCGACTCAATAGTTCAGAGACCCCTTGGTCGCAAGCGTGGAAGGAAAGCATTGAATTCTATTGCTGAAGAACTTGCCAACGAAATTGCCACGGGAAAGATACTGAAAAAGCCTCGCGGGAGACCAAGAAAAGAATCCCCTCTCGCTAAAACTTTGGTGAGGGTCGGGAAGTCGGTCGCGAGGTCGGTCGCGAAGTCGGCTAAGCGGCCCTACTCAAAGAAAGGGAAAAATCTCACCATTGTTGAAAGAGGTAAATTTGACTACTTTTCCATATCTGCGGGTTTGGCTAGGCGAGGACCTGGGAAGGGGCCAAAACTTGCTCTCTATGGACGAGTGAGAGATCGACCTCTGCGTGGCTCGGCTGCAAAGAAGGATTACATACCCCGACCACCTCCTCATGCTATTGAGAACGCATCGGATTATGACATTTTTTCTAAGGAGGCTGTGTCTGAGATATCAACAGCTAGTCATCAAAGTAGTCGCAGGGGTCGTGGAGGCAGAGGTCGTGGAGGTAGAGGTCGTGGAGGCAGAGGTCGTGGAGGCAGAGGTCGTGGAGGCAGAGGTCTTGGTTCGCGTGATGGTCGCTCCCAACAAATTGAACTCAATAATGGCCTTGCTGCTATAAAATCGCCCTCATCAACTCGTGGAAGAGGACGTGGTCGTGGTAGAGGAAGCGGCCGTGGCCGCGGCAGGGGAGGACGCGCAGGGCGAGGTCGAGGCCGAGGACATGGTCGTGAACAAGGAGGTGTTTCGGAAGTGTCTAATCAAAGATTAATTTCTGAGTCGCCGTATCCAGTTGTCCTTAGAACGCGTAGAGCTCGAGGTGAAGTACCCAATGATCATGCCGACTCTCCGCCAGAGTTCGCTGATACGCCGCCGGAGATAATTGAAGACTCCTATCAACCATCTTCTGAGTCACCGGAACCAATCAATTCTCCTCCTCTTCGTCATACGAGATCAACAAGGAACAGTGAAATTTTGGGCCTGGCGAATGATTTGGCGTCAGGGACAAAGAGATCAGTGTCTTCTATCCAAAATGTCGGTATTGATCCCTTGGATGACTCCTCGATGAGGGATACTACTCTTCCTCGGCGTAGAAGGGGTAAGGTACCCACTGTCTCACACCCAAGCAGTGAGCAGACCACTCTGCTAACCGATAAAAATTCCGAGTCTGATAGATTATCGATACGGTCTGAGCGTTTGAAACGTTCGGCCAGGAAGAAGTCCAAGCCCATTGTCTTAGAGGAAGAATTCACAATACCAGGAACTAGCTCATGGAGGGCATTTGGTGGAGACTCTGACTCACCAAAATCTTTGTGGCCGTCTTCCAGCGAAAAGCAATATGACAGGAGAGAATCCAAACCTGTGGATGTCCCTCGTAGTAGATTGGTGGCAACTGGTGAGCGACCGCTGTCGTTAGCAAGGTATACGGGTGAATTTCCGGGGAGAAGTACCATCCCTGACTTTGAGAGGGAAGAAAGCAGCCGTATCGTACTCACCCTAACCGATTCCCCGTCATCATTTCACTCACAACCATCTCCGACTTCTCGACATCTTTGCTCCCCCACAGTGAATGCTGCACAACCCTCTCAGGATATTCAAACATCTCCACCAATAAGGAGGCCTTCCCTGTCGCAGTCAAAGTCTGCGCGAGTACTACATGCTGCAAAGATAGACTATGCAGAGGACGGCCGTCCTATTTTCCGTCGTACCGTTCACTATCGTCCTCGCTTCAATGTAAGGACTCAGTTTCACTACGATCCTTCAACAAAACAGGAATTTGCTGCACCATCTCGGTCAGGAAGACGGAAGAAATCGACAGAACGGAGTTCAAGGATCTCTGAGTCTGAGACGTCAGATATGATCAATGAACACGTGGTTACACAGGCCGATGGTGGACATCTGGTATCTCTGCCTGGAATCGAAAATGCGTCTCAGCTGTCGCAGTCTGCTTTTCCTGCTATGCCGGTCTCCGCATATCCGCCAGTGGCTTACTCCGCCCCTGCCATGTTCTCCCCTCAATCATTTCCCGCGAATTCTATGAGCAAAAACACGTTGCAGCTTCCTCCTCTCCGAGAAGTGCTTTTAGGCACCGCCCCTGTTCAACCACAGCTACCATTGGGTGCTCATTTCTCGCGCCCTTTAGATTGGAGTACAGTCAACAGTATAACCAAAGAATAGAATGAATAGGTTCATTGGAAAGACATACTAGTCTTGAAGCAATGTAGCATAATTAAGGTTTTTTATTTGATTCCGATACTGGATGATTTGGGGTTCACCCTTCCACAAGGCACAATTTACGTTTGATTGCATTGTTATATATACACCTCACATCAAGAGCGGAAAATCAAGGGAGCTGAATGGTGCGAGCTAGGACAACGTTTCTAGTGGTGACTGTTTTATCTACGGTAAAATCTCTCTCCTCGTGGTATGACGCAGTGAACGATGTTGCAATGTCGGGATACAACCTCATTGATGAGAATACAGCCGTGAGTAAGTGGATTCCGTCCTTTGGACGGAACGATGAGTTTGTTCAAGCTGAGAAGAGAGCCAACAATGATAACGATGGCAAGGATGACGATGACGACGACGACGACGACGACGATAATGATGGAAATGAAGATGATGATGGCGATGATGGCGATGATGATAACAACGATAGTGATGGCGGTGAAGATGGCAAAGTAACCGATGGCGAAAATTCAACAGGCTTGAATGTTGGTTCAGGGACGGTTTCTAGCAAGTCAAGCAGTCGTTCTTCTTTTTGGAAGACCGTAACTCCTTTCTACCCTCAACCGTTGCACCAGCAACCTTTACACCAGCAACTTCTGCACCAGCAACTTCTGCACCAGCAACTTCTGCACCAGCAGCAGACAGTGTCTCAGCAGCATTCAGTCCAGCCAGTGTCTCAACAAGGCGCACACGACCAGCCAGCACATCATTCCCCAGCATATCAGCAACTCATTAATCAGCAGTCCGTGCACCAGCAGATTTCTCACCAATGGATAAATCCTGCAAAGACAAGTCCAAGAACAACCATCACCATTACTAGGACCATAACATCAACCGTTAGGCTGCACGGTTTAGCGCATGCTACTTTCCACCACGGATGAAAGTTCTTCGCAATAACCTACGGGTTGCCGTTGATGGCCTCTAGCGCTGGGTCACCCGTTCACTTACTGTTGTAAACAACAGTCTGATGAGAAATATTTCATCTTTGGCAGTACTATCTCGCTTGATTTCCTCCTAATAATCCTTTAGTATTTGGACATTTACAATTTTGTAAATTCAGCCAAGAACTCCTGTTCAGCTGTTGGCCTCGGGCAGAGGAGGCTGAGTGGGCCCTAGACTGAGCCAACCGTTGGTGCTCAGCCTACATTGCTATTTTTAAATAAAAGTATATGTAGGGAGTCACATGAGAAGGCATGCAACGAGGGAACATGATAGGGAGAGCTGGTCCAGCTATGGTTGAACAATGCGTCGAGGAGGCCCACCATTTTCAAAGGAGAGAGCAACTCCAACGAGAGTCCCACACATCAGAAGTGAAGCCATCAATGGGACTTAGTCGAGTGTACTGCCTCAACGGCCTGTTCTTTGAGGAGCGCAGTGAACAAATGAACGAGTCAGGATTGTGGTGACGGCATATCATCCACAAGACAAAAATCCTCAAATAAAATAGATGCAGCGCAGGGCGACAGAAATCACCCTTTTCTTTTAAGTTGTCCTTTTTTTCTCTACCTCGATCTCAGCGAGCGCGATTTGGCGCCAGCTGTCACCCCTTTCCGCGTTCTCTCTTCCCCTAACCCGGGTCTAAACGCCCCGTGCTGCAACCCGCGCCCCCTTTCCCCCTCTCCACTCCAACCCCTGTCGCTGGTGGCTGTCTCAAACTCCCACATAGGCACCTCCCGACAACCAAAACATCTTCTTTCTCATAACTTGAAAAGCTTCTTTTCTCGAGCTCTTTAAGTGAAGGCCTATATCTACCATGAGCTACAATGTGAGTATCTTTATATTTAGGAAGTCTCGGTCAATTTGCCTTGCTGTTGCAGCTGAATATTGCTCCCTTGGACATGCATTCTGCGAGAACATTGAGCGGCCGAGGCGGTTCTACACTGAAAATTCAAGACTGTAGAATTATCATTGGAAATTTGTTTGTTCTTAATACTAACTCAGAATCAGTAAGTAATTCCTGTTGGAAAGGGAGCTTTTCAATCTCACACTGTTTACCGTGGCATAGCCACTGCGTTGAGCCCTTGCGCCGGAATTTCTTTAAACGGAGAGGAAGGCACACATATTACTCTACTAATCATGGTGCCGGTGGTTAGTCCTTGGCCCTTTTTTTGCCCTTCCTTCACAATCCCAGACTCGTCCCTACAGTCCTCCCGTTACATACTAACCAAGAAACTATGAATTGGACCGGCTAGGTGGCCAGGATGAAGGCATGATTGCGTTCTTTGGTGAAATCGACCAGATTAAAAAGGATCTTGTTCAGTTCGATGACAATATCGAACGTATTGAACAACTGCACGGTCGCTCGCTTATGGAAATGTCTAGCGAGAACAATGAGTGGAACCAGCAGCAGCTGCAGGGCTTGGTTGACGAAACAAGAGGTCTTTCAACTGAGCTAAGAAACAATATCAAGACATTGCAAAGCAAGTCTCAGCGCGACAGAACAAAGCTGGATCAGTCTGAAGCTGTCAAGAAGCAGTTTATGAAATCCATTCAAAGATATCAAGCCATTGAAAACTCTTACCGCCAAAGAATCAGAGAGGCAGAAGAAAGACAGTTCCGCATTGTCCGTCCCGATGCTACTGAAGCGGAGGTGGAAGAGGCTCTGGATGATCGTCAGGGGCAAGTCTTTGCTGCCGCCATGCGCCAGTCTGATCGTCACGGCCAGCAGAAGGCTGTCCTCTCTGAGGTTCAAGCTCGTCACAAAGAAGTTCAGAAAATTGAACAAACTATGACTGAACTTGCTCAGCTTTTCCGTGATATGGAGATGATGGTTGCCGAACAAGAGGAGCAGGTCCAGTATGTCAACCAGCAAGTCCACAGCGCGCAGCACGACATTGAGACTGGTATTGTCAAGACAGAGCAGGCCGTCGCTTCTGCTCGGCGCGCCCGCAAGATGAGATGGATTTTATTCGTCATTGTTATCATCATCATCATTGTTATCGTTGTTCCTCTTGTCGTCCACTTCACCAAGTAGTTTATTTCCTCTATTCCTCTAATATTTCTCCCCAGTACTAATCAATTAAACGAATCTCTCTGTACAGCTATCTTAAGCGAAAATGGCCCTCATGTCAATGAATCTGCGCCCACAATTCTCTAAGTAGCTATCGACAACGGATTTTGAGGAGTCGAATCTCAGCTTGTTGACTGCAGCTTTTGCTTGATCTTCTTCCGGCTTGGGTTCAAATAACTTCCTCAAGTAAATGAGCTGAGTGTAAAGAGCCTTGTCGGAAAATTCAAGTTCTGGAGTTCCTTCACACGTTCCATTATTTCCGCAACATTTTCCGTTGAACACGTTCATTTGACGGCTGCGGTGTCCACACTCTTTGCAGCTCAGCCAGGCAGAATAATACCGTGTGATTTCTCGGCGAATAAATGTCTCAAGTTGAGCATTAACCCTTGCCTGTTCAATATTTGAATTGCAACTTTGGCAAACAACACCTGCGCTATCACATCCTGTAATACCGCTGAACACGAAGTTTTCATTGCACCTTGAGCATATAAGAGAAAACTTTTTCACAGATATGAACCTTTCCTCATCAGGCATTCTTGAATCTAGCGTTCTCAATTCACTTAGATGACTGTAGTCATTGCCAACGCTCAGTGCACCCGCAAATCTTCGTGGGTCCAAGCCTAGACATGTCGCAATTCTTGATTTATCGGTGCCCTTGACCGGCGAAAGAAGTCTCAAAATGACAGGAAGTATTTGCTTCTCGATATAATATTCGGGATCGATCTTCAGCCCCATTTCCTTCACTTCGTTGATAGTGAACGCGCAATCAACAACCTTATTGCTGGCTCCGTCAACCGGCGAAGTAATAATGAAAGATATCACATCGTTAGCTCTGATAATTTCATGATTTTTCCTTCTTCTTAGCGCAACAGCGACTTGCGGAAGACTCAGCTCACCATACGCTTCTGGATCTTTGCTGAGTTGATTTCTGATGATAAATTTTGGCAGAGGATATTCACCAGCTCGGATCTTTCTGCCAACTACCTCCAGCTCTTCATGAATCTCGTTCAAAGCGTCCTCGGAATTCGAATAGAGAATTTTGTCGAGAACAAATTGAGAAACGTCCTTCGATAACTCACAGTACTCGCGACGTTTCATTTCAAATCCTTTCACTTCCATCTTCTTGATAGAACCGTTTTCTCCAGACAGGTCGATAGCAGCGTATTTCTTTTTCTGGCGAAGGAGAAGACGGCCGAATACGTGGTCAATATCAATCTCCAAGTTTCTGTATCTCTCGTTCACCTTCTTCCTGAACTGATAACCGACCTGGCGTGCCTCCTCGTAATTCAACTTTCCGGTGTTAATCATGACAGAGTCAGTATCACCATAAACAACCTGAAGATTCATTGACTCGGCCAGTTCTTGAGTACTTGTGAGAACCTCTCTGCCCCGAAAAGTTGTGAGCTCAGCAAGAGGCCGGGCATAAAATCTTGACGCTGGAAATCCTAGGCATCCGTACATGGAGTTTGCTGTCAGCTTCAGAGCCTGCTGCCTGATGTCCCATTGGGCCAGCTGTTGGCTGGAAGCTCCCTTATCGTTCTTCATATTGTCTTTCACCTGGCGTCTACGGTCGACTAGTGTTCGGATGAGTTTGGGGAAAACGCCTGGTTCTTTTTCTGTCACCTCCGCCGGTACCTCATCTTCGCTAGTCTCTCTATCTGTCAAATGCCGCAGATCGACAGTCGTGAAGCAAATATTATACTCCTGTATAATTGAAGGATAAAGAGAGTTGAAGTCCATGACCAGGATAATTGTCTCATACAGACCCGCAACCGGCTCTAGAACTTTACCTCCTTTGAATTTACCATCTGACTTTTGCTTGCCGTAATGAGGCTCCTTCACGACGTATCCGGCCTTCGTGAATTCATGCAAGAGCAAGAAATTGTTTCGCTCAGCGCGAGCACCAGTTAATGTGCCAGCCCAAGAATTACCTGAAAGTTCGGTTAATTGACGACTGAGTGGAAGAAGTTGAATGCTAGTGGCCAGCTTGATAACAAGATCGAGGTTTATCTCTTCATCAGCCAAGCGGTATTCTAGTTGTTTTGCGTTGTAGAACTGTTCATCAGAAATATTAACCTCAACTTCTTTGCTGTGAACTCCGCAGTACAGCAATGCCATTTCGGACAATGACCAGCTGGTGCATTTCAGCGTAAGAGACCTTCCATATTCATTGCTTAGATCAACTAGCAGACGCCCAGCAAAAAGCTTCCGATCAAAATCTAGATTGGATCTTTTCGCCTCTAACCACTTCGTACGTTTAACTCTTCCAAGGCAAGACCAGTCTCTAATCTTCTTATCTTTGATTCTAGCCTGAAGAATGGATAGATGGACATTCTCAAGCTGGTGACCTAGAAGGACATCTGGGTCGGCCTTCTTGAGATTCGCAAGGAACACCTTAAGAAGATTTTCCTCACTATTTCCAGGAACTTTGACAAAGGAAGGCTTTTTAAACAGCGCTATCTCCTTTGACCCTTGCCCATCAGGGGAACGTAGAACGGTTTTGGAAACGGTCGGCTTCGGTAAATCCGTAGTTTCACAACTGACATTTTCAAAAATTTGGAAAGAGATGGCCATTAACTCTGGTTTTGCTGCTGAGTTAACACGAGACGCCACTGATATGGACATCACGCTAAGTGGAGGGGCAGGCAGTTTAGCTTCGGAAACCGCCACTGAGGCATAGTTGGCAGACACTTCAAAAAAACAGTATGAAAAAGAGTTTGAAGCGCTCTCAGAAACTGCTGACTCTTTAATATTGAGCCAGCACGGCCCCATTACGTCCTTCATAAGCACAAATTGCTCAAACATGGTCGACTTGGCACCAAAAACATGAGAATATGTCTTACCAGAAGTGGGAAGTGCAAAGGAATCATTGGGAAATTTGTAGGGTAGCATTGTCTCCAGGTAGTAACTCTCTCTTGGAATATCAATTTCAAAGCAGTATTTCTTGCGTTCAGTCTTCGCTCTGAATGAGGGAACAGCAGCTTTTACCATGAGTGTGGCTACTTCAGACTCCACTTCATTGACATGTTTGATTTCAGTCCCGTTTTTGGGAAGGAAAAAAACTTTGCGAACGGCAGACTTGAGCTTCAAAGCGCAAGATTTGTATGATTCGCCATACTTGACTTTTCCAATGAGTACAAGCTCGTTGATATGGGGGAATTCTGCGTAGTCCAACCAGTAGAAATTCAAGGAGCCATCTTCATTTAGAATATCATGGGAGGAGAATCCCTCCTCCCTGTAGTCACTGCTGGCAGGAGACGGGGCCACTGAAGATGAAGACGGGGCTTTCACAGCGACCTCCGGCTCTGGTGCTCGAGAGACGGCGGCTGAGTCCAAATTGCGCTGAAGATTGCGATCTCCAACAATAACCTTCCTCCGTAACACAATGTCTTCATCTTCAGAATAATCAGAATCCCAGGATGGATCGTTCTTGGGAACTAAAGAGCTAGGAGGCGATGAGGGGATCAGGGACGGAGCAGGATCGGTAACAGTACTTTGGAACAGCTGTTGCGGCAAAGAATCAACTGGACCAACTGAGCTTTCAACGGATTCCTCCAATGGCTCCTCGTTCTGGATCGGCGAGGACCTTCCATACTGAGTACTGGAAGCTTCTGGTTTTGTACGTGAAGATGAAGTGGATGGGAAGGCTTTTGGGATCGTAGACGACTGATCAATTTCTCCGAATAATGAGTCTAGAAAGTCCCCACCTCCTTCTCCTGCAACATTTGATTCTGGCTTGGAGACTGTAGACTTTGTAGTAGCGCGACTGGTACGGGCAATACGAGGCATGGTTCCCCACATGTCTTGAATATTCCTATTCTCAGATTTCCCCGATTTGTGTTTTTTGCGGTCCCGCGCAGAGATTTGGTGGTCTTCGTCTGATCCCTGGCCCTCCCACTCATACTGGCCATTATCAACGTATCCATTGCCATCATCATCAACGACAAAATCATCTTCCATCATTCGTTTGGTGACTTGCCGATTGAAATCTTCCGCGGAGACCTCATCATAGACATCTTCGTAAACAGACTGCTTCGACTGAGGTCTCTGGCTTTGAAGTTTCTGGAGTTTTTTACGCCGTTCCTCACGATCGCCCATTGATGTAGAGTGGTGATGGTTAATTAAAGCGCGCGAACAAGACGCGTCTTGGGCTGAGGCGGGGAGGCTCCCAATTGAATTGCCCAAAGAAGGAGTTCTGGCAGGAACACTTCCAACATAAATGAAGGGAAGGAATGTAGGAAGAGCAATCATAAAAAGAATGAAACCCAATAACACAACTTCAATTCCAATTCACGGTACAAACGGCAGCAATTTGTGTTGACATCAGTATTCTGTGACTCTGGCCATCCATGGTTGAGCTCAACCCGATTTCTCCTCACAAATTCCTTGCAAGCCACTCTCACGTGACATAAATTTTGACCAACCAAATTAACGAGGTGGAGTACATCTACACTAAGCCCAGAGATGTCGTTATTGACGACCAAGTTTCCGATGTCCCTAGCCATAGGGTATTACAGGCAGGTGCGTTTGTTTTCCTCATCTCATCTCCGCTTGAATGATATCCCCGATGCTACCGAAAAGCTTCAAAACAAGCCGAAGCTGTCTGGAAGCGGTCCATTTCCGGTAGCTCCAAGGTTTGACATCCTCGGTTCTCCCCCGTCAATGCTATATGTTTCTTTGCCTGCATCTGCGCCGATATATGCCAGGCGAGGCACTATTGTGGCTTGTTCTCCATCGCTACAATATATGAACAAGATTCTTGGGATCTCCGAGATCCAGGAAGGGAAGTATCCACTCGCATTTCAGAGAATTGTGTCCAGTGAACCTACAACTTTGCTGATTTCGGCTTCTTCGTCCAGTCCAGCTTCTTATGCGTGCGTAGATCTTAAGAAAGACTCTTTGCAAATAACTCAAAGAAAAGCACTGCTGGCCTGGGCTGGCCCCGGACTCACTGTCGAACCTTCCTCATTGTTCAAAGAAGTTTCTGTAAGTGGTACTGGCCAGGCTGCTCTTGTTGGCGACGGTGATATCTTTAGCATTGATATTGCTGCTTCCGAAAAGGTGCGTGTAGGATCGGGAAACCTTCTAGCCTACACCGGAGAAAATCGCTACAAACTAGTAAAACTATCGCATTCTGGCGCTTCATTTGAATTGCCTGGACTTGGTCGCCTGGGAAAGAGCGCCTGGGTACAGAGTTTTAAAGAGCTCACTTTTGTTAAAACAATCGCAAGACTTTCAGAGGCCCCCCTTAACAGCATTTCAAAAATCTCTCACTGGCTTTTGACAAGATCTAGACTCACAGCATCTCTTAATATTTGGAAAGATGACATTCAGTACGAATTGGAAGGACCCTGTACGCTGTTGCTGCAGACAAGAACCTCCCCCACTAAAGATGTTGTCACCAAGGACGAACTTGAGAGGCTTGCCAACCAACGATAAGCTGCAAGCGGCTAACCAAAGAAATGGCCAGCTATAAATGCATTAAGACCGCCACATACATTTATACGCATGTTTAATATTAGCAGTAAAATTGATTGCAAAGTTCGATAGTAGCTTCAATCGGTGAAATCACGTCTCATTAGTATTTCGATGGACCTTTTCAGCAAAATCTGGTGTTCATAGAGTATAGCGAGTTGTTCCTGGTGATTTGCTTGCACCTTCGCTAAAGCTTGGTCTTGGTTGGCAAAGGTCGGCAAAGCTTGGCGAGTAATGCCTTCACCAGGGTACGATACTACTTGGTCGTAGTTGGGATTGGCTAAGCTTTTGCTAGATCACCCTGGCAGGTTTGTTCCTGGTATGGGTAACTAGGCGGTTTCTTACAACTAATCGGCCATTGCTTTATTCATTTTGGCATTGGCTGAACTGATGCTCAATAGGAGCTAAGTTAGCTACGTTGTCTTTTGGCATTTGATATCTATCCATCTCCTAGCTAGCCAGACAATCAATATCGGCACGTTGAAGGCTCTCATCAATCAATATAGTAGAATCTACATAAGCATCCTCGATTAAGCGGTAGTCCAAAGATCTCTGCCTTCATCCTTCATCCATCCGCCGAGATCGTTGACCTGCTGATCCCACTCAATAAGCTGTTCCTTCATGCGTCCAAGGTGCTCAATACTCACTACTCTGGGCTGCAACCAGGTGACAGACACAGTCTCATCCACTTGGTCAATCATACCCTCGATAAGACCTAATGAGAGAGCCTTCATAACAAGATGTTCTACTTCGTTGGGCACAAGATGTGTTTCGTTCGCAATGACCTCGAATGACAATTTGCGATGGTTGACCGGACGCTTCCAAACAGCTTGAACAAGAGCAGTGAGGCAGACTTTTTGTCTTAAAAAGGATGCAGAGTTGTTGAGCACGGCAACCTTGGGTAGGTGAGCAGAGAGCTCATCAAACTTGTTGATATCTCCGTTGTCCAGGGCAACGACAAAGTCACATAACCACTCAAAGTCAGAGCCCTGAAGAGACTTCAAAATAGGATGTTGCAAGAGTTCTCCAAAGTTGTAAATTTTATCGCCAAGAAGAGCGGCCAGACACAAGTCATAAGCCTTTTGCTGCCTTTGAACCGCCGCCAGATCCTCAATGTTGATGCAGCCCAAATACAGCAAGGTATTCTTGTAGTATGTGGTGAAATCCGGTTTAGATTTGTAATATTCAGCAGAGACGCCATAGTATGCCGCAAAAATGATCATCTCGCAATCATGACGGTCCATTTTACTCTTGGCGTCATCCAGAAGCTCTTTAGCTTCCTCAAACTTTTGAAACATGAGTTTGGTGCGAGCAATCTCAATCTGAGCGTAGATGTCTGCTGACGGGGTAGCTTCTACATCTTTGTGAAGTGCCTCCAAAAATGTCAAAGCATCCTTTGGTGATGGACAGTTTGCAGCCGCAGAAAGGCCAAATGTCACAAGGGCAATCTGGTTGATTTTCTTCTTGAAAGTGGAAATGAACTGCGTGAAAATCTTGAGTCGAAACGGCTGTGAGCTTGGATCCTTGTATATCTCTGTCAGGGTCTCAGTAAGCTGATGCCACAGCTTTCTATCCCATTGTTCTTCAAGAGTTAGAAAGAGAGGAGCAAGCTCAGAAGGAACCTCGGTTCGGAGCACTGCTAACACAGTAGGAACATCAAAATCAACCTGCATAGACATCCTCTTTTTCCGATTTTTGAATAAGCAAAGAAGGCACGGTTAGGTGAATGTGTGGTATAGGAGAGGCTAATCGCAGACTTGTTGTTCAAAGTGTGTCAGCCGTGCGGTCACAGCTATGGGAATAACGCCACCAGCGCTATGGCGTCAAAGGGTGGCGTGGGTGGTGACTTCAACATAGCTGCACGAGAGAAATCAAATCTCGAGTTATTGGTTAAATAAATTTGTTCACTTTCCTTTAATTTTGATTAGCAAATTCCTACTCTGCAGCCCCACCCTTTTCGCTAATCATGCGGGGAGCGAATCCAGTGTCAAAGCCGAAACGCTTTTCAAGTGGTGTGAAGCAGTTTCGCTGCTATTGGCTGAGTCGAGTGATCAATGAACTAATAACTTGACTTGAATACTTTACTTTACTTCACTTTATCCCTTTAAATTTAATAGATCCCTTTAAATTCAATAGATCCCTTTCTCACCTGCCGAAATGAATTCCCTAATCAAACCTGGTTGGAGTTTCCACCAGCACCTTCGTTCACATTGCTGTCATCAGCGCCATTCTGCTCCTGGTCCTGTTTCTGCTTCTCAGCATCCCTTCTCTTTCTCCAGAAGTCATCGTGGCCGTTAAGTCCCCCTTCTTTAACAGCAATATAAACTGAGTAGACAGTTGGGGGAATGGCACACGCAAACGTGATGTAGGCAAACGATATGGCTGCCTGACCCTGTCTACAGCGGGATTTTGAGCCCTCTGCAACATGGCTTCTGTTCAAGAATTCTTCCTTATTGCAGGACCCGTTGCCCATCTTCGACGCAAAAGCAGTGGCCGTACCAAACAGAAAGGCCACCCCTACACAATCAATAACTGGCATGACCACATACCAAAATGGCGTGTACACATAGATTTGGACGATGCCGTAAATAACGACAAACAACAGTCCATACACAGTCGAGGCAATGTGTGCGGTAAGAACTGGCTGTCCCTTAACGCTCTCGGCCAGGAGACTGGCAGTTAATGCGAGGGTGATAATGAGACCTACCGCTGAAATTCCACGTAGAATCACGTTGAAAAGCTGATTAGGACGAGCTGTTTTGTAGTCCTCCCAGTCTTCACGGTTTCTTGTAAGCCACTCCTGGTTATTATGGTGGTGGTGGTGGTGGTGATGGCCATCGGTGGTGCCGTCGGTGTTGTCATCTGTTGTGCCGGCGGCAACAGCAGTGACGGGGGTTGGGGGGATTGGATCGTTGTTATGATGATGTGAAAACATGTGAATGATAACAAGGAAGAAAATTTAGACACCATCGGATCTTTTATACTCTTCCTTTGCGTACCAAGGCGCTATGCTATCATGGGGAAAGGACCACCCCCACAGAGAAGCCAGCGGCAGTAGTAAAGAGAGAAAAGAAGATGAATAGGAGTTTTTCAATGGGTTTCGGTAGAGTCTCTTTCCTTTGAGAGAGAAATAAGGATAAACATTTGGCCGAACAACAGTAGTTAACAGGCTCACCCAACATTTTTCTTGTCAGGGCGTGGCTTTTTGATGATCATCACGGGTGATATACGCAATAACGCCATTTCCTTGGCTGTACTTGACTCATCACAGACTCGACTTTATTCTCTCTAAGATCTATAGTCGCCGTTAATGGTCACGTATTCATGGGAAAAATCACAAGTCCAAACTTGAGCTGAGGCATCTCCAGTGCCCAAGGACACGCTGATCTCCAAGTCTTCCAAAGAAAGAATCTCGCTTGCGCGTGCTTCGTCCACATTCTCTGGCTCACCACCAACAAGCAGTTTCAGCTCTGAGGTTCCGTCAGTCGGAAGGAACGAAACATTAGTCTTGGACAGATCCAGCTTGGCACCAGAATAACCAGTGGCACAAAGAATGCGGCCCCAATTTGCGTCTTGTCCGTAAAGCGCTGTTTTCACCAATGAAGAGGTTGCAATCGAGAAAGCCACCTTTCTCGCATCCTCAAATGAGGCAGCATCCTTGACGCTAATGGTAACAAACTTTGTAGCACCTTCGCCATCGCGAACAACAAGCTGAGAGAGCTCAATTGCAAATCCGGTAATAATTTCTTGCAGCTTTTCGAACTCTGGATGGGTAATGCCAATCTCCTCACCACCGGCAGCACCATTCGCTAGAGCAGCAATAGTATCGTTGGTGGACATATCGCCATCGACGGAAATAGAGTTGAAGGAGCGGTCCGCTGCGTATTTGAGAATTTTTGCAAGTGCATCGGATGAAACCGGGGCGTCAGTAGCAAAAAATCCGAGAAGAGTGGCCATGTTCGGGTGAATCATTCCGGCGCCCTTGGCAAGACCAGCAATCTTGTACTGAACACCACCAATAGTAAATTCAGTGGATACAAGTTTGGGGAAGGTGTCGGTGGTACAGATTCCTCTGGCGGCCGAAACCCAGGCGTCGTGGTCACTACCCAGACTCGATGCCAGCTTTGGAATTCCGGTGAGAATCTTGTCGATTGGCAAGCGCTGACCAATCACACCTGTAGACATGACGAGAGATTTAAGGGAAGCGGATCCTGTAAGGGCCTTGTCGGCAACCCTCACCATTTCCTCAGCATCCTTGTATCCACCTTCTCCAGTGACTGCATTGGCACATCCAGAGTTGACAACAATAGAAGTGATGCCCTTGCCCTTAGTTTCCTTGAGTACCTTCTGAGAAACCAGTACCGGGGCAGCCTTGACTTGATTCTGCGTGAAAATGGCAGCAGCATTGCACGGCTTTTCAGACGTGATCAAGGTCAAGTCAGGAAGCTTGGGGTCCTTTTTGACACCGCAGTGAATAGCTCCAACCAGAAATCCTTGCGGATAAGTTCCAGAGGAGGGAACAAATCGAGCTTTGCTTGAAGCAAAGCGAACAAAAGATCTGGAAGACATCGATTGAGGTAGGTTGAAGTCTGACTCAATAGAAGCTCCTTATGCTCCTCCTCGAGCTGAGTCACGTGAGACAATTCACTCTCAAGAACCAACAAAAAGCCAGCAGATGGGTGGGTCTTGAAAAAGCGAAATCTTCAATGACTGGGGATTTTTTCAGACTGATTGAGTCAATTCCCCAGTTTATCTGATAGCAACCATCTGGTAACGGTCTCTGATGAAATCTTGTTGCTTTTATCTCTTGTTCATCATGCTCCCCGCTCGCGCTAAATCTGTCCCCAGTAGGGAACCAAAAGCCCTTCTTCGAAAAAGGCAACCCGCAAAATGAAAACTCCAAAACGATCAATTCTCCATCTCCAACATCTTTCAACATGTCTGACTCTGAGATTGACAACACCATCAACAACCCCAAAGTTCTTGCCAAGTATACCGCTGCCGGAAAGATTTCCGACCTGGTCCTGGCTGAGGTCAAGAAGCTTGTTGTTCCCGGTGCCAAAGTCATTGACATTTGCGTCAAGGGTGACGAGCTGATCAAGGCCGAGGTCGACAAGGTCTACAACGATGAAAAGGTCACTATTGTGAAGAGAGATCGTAAGACCAAGAAGAAGGTTCAGGTCCCTATCTCCAAGGGCGTTGGGTTCCCTACTTCCATCACCCCCAACGACTGTGTCGCTCATCTCTCGCCTGTTGAGGGCACACCTGAGGCAGCGATTGAGCTCAAGGCCGGTGACGTTGTCAAGATTACTCTTGGTGCTCAGATTGGTGGTTTTGCTTCTTGTGTCGCTGAGACTGTTGTCGTTGGCGGAGAAGCTACTGGTGAAGTTGCTGACGCTATTGCCGCCGGTTACTACGCTATGGAGGCTGCTCTCAGAACCTTTGTTCCTGGAAACAAGAACTGGCAGGTCACTAGCATTGTGGATGAGGTTGTCAAGGCTTACGGCTGCTCTGCTCTTGAGGGCATGCTTTCCAACGAAATGTCTAAGGACACATTCGATGGCAAGAAGCGTGTTATCCTTAACCCATCCGAAAACCAAAAGAGAGACTTTGAAACTTTCACTTTTGAGGAGGGCGAGGTCTACGGTGTTGACATTCTCGTCACTCCAGGCGAGGGTGTCACTAAGACTCTTGAGACCAAGACTACCATTTACAAGGAGACCGACACTTACAAGACCGCCGATCCCACCTTCCACCTGACCACCAAGAGTGCCAAGGCTGTTGTTGAACAGTACCGCAAGACTGCCGGAGCCTTCCCCTTCAACATTAGAGGTTTCGCTGACCAGAAGCTTGCCAAGATGGGTGTATATGAGGCCACTTTGAAGAACGTTCTGTTGCCATTTGAGGTCTTTTACACAAAAGACAGCAAGCCTGTCATTCAGTACTTTGCCACTGTTGGACTCGGTGCTGACGGAAATGTCAAGTTTGGTAGCTACGTTGCTCCTGACTTCTCCAAGATCAAGACTGATAAGAAGATTACTGATGAGAAGATTTTGGATCTTCTCAAGAAGCCTCTTGGTGCTTAAATGCATCAAACAGGCCATCTGACGTAAAAAAAAAAAGAACCCCCAGGTCATTCTGTAGTATGAACAGTCCAAATGATGATTTCTATGTAGTGTAGTCGAGTGGGCTGTGCAGCCGCTCAGGGTATAAGGCAACACTCTTATTCTCATTTCATTTTGAGAGCGATATTTTGGTCACTAAACTCCTTGATATGCCAGCGTAATCCTGGGCACTTTTCAACAGCTGCTAGCCCTGTCACAATGGTCAGCTTACGCGCCTTCAATTGTGGGAGAACTGCAAGGTGATTGGGTGAGCTTTATCAAAGAACGAATAGAAACAAAATCGCCTGCGCAAGGCAATCCAATATTTCTTTTCGCTTTGTTCAATTGGTTCACTGCCATCCAAATTTCTCATTCCCAAGCAAAACCCATCTTTCTGCCTTTGACTATCCAGAAAGCTCAACGCGCGAACTATCGACCTCTGAATTCCTACCTCCTGCCACACACTTTATATCCGAACGCGACGAAAAAGTCAGGTCGTCAGGTTCCGCCAAGAGATTTTGAAACAAACCTGAGCAAGATATTGGTGCATTTTTCTCTGTCAAATACATAATGCCCACTACGCTGTCGCCGTGGGAAGAACCCGAGCTTCCTCAGGTCGCTCCAGAAATGAAGGATAGACTTGTGTTTGGTGTCTATCCTCCTTCAGCCACCAAACCCAAGGGTAGAGGCAACTGGAGAAAATCCCAGGGTGGGGAGCCACCTAAATCTGCTGAAGTGCTGAGCTCAAAGAAAGCCAGTTGGCAAAAGAAGCTGAAGACATCTGTCGTTAAAAGCTCACCCAGTGATGTCCGGCCTCAACTTTTGATGGAGGCGGTTCCGAGCAAATGGTCCAAAAACGTGAAGAAGGAGACTCCATCCAGATCAGTGACTCCTTCAAAAAAGGGTTTTTTAGACAACTCTTCTGGTTCTTCCTCTCCTCTCAGCGATGTTCCCGCTTATGAGGAAATTGATAATGAGAAAGACGTTGAGTACACCCCGACAAAAAGGAAGCTGAAGATTTTGCTGTAAGTATGGAAGGGTGTGCAAAAATGTGCTTTCCCGCCATTTTTTTGAGATTGCATTTCGATACTATAAGCGTCGAACCTCGCAGCCCCATTCTCTTGGATTTTATCCGGATAGCCGGCAAGCCCCACCTGAATGAGTTTGCGGTTCGCCACCGAGAATCAGTTGATGATTGAAGGAAGAATTTTGCTTAGGAAAAACCAATCAAGAGTCTTAGGCTGCTCTCTTATCATATTTGTTATTCTCTGTGCTCTCTTACTAACCCAGATCCCCGAAGAAGAAGAAACTAAACCCAACAGGCTATCTTCCCGCACAACCAGAAGTCGAACCAGCCGAAAACAATGACTTTTGCTCCGTTTGTGGAAGAACTGGAAATATGCTTCTTTGCTGTGAATCCTGTCCGAAAACTTTCCACCTGATTTGCTGCGATCCACCTCTTGAGGCGGTTCCAGAAGGTGACTGGTACTGCAATGAGTGCAAATTCAAAAAGAATCCTTCAATTCCCTTTTCAAAGTCGCTTTTCAGCGCTCTTTTGAATGATCTTAATTCGCGAAATCCTATCGAGTACAAACTACCAAAAAAAATTCAGGAAAGGTTTGAAGGGGTTTCCAGCAATGCAGTCAATGAATATCGTGACCAGTCCATGAAGGACACAAAGTGGTTTCATGGATTTGCCAAGGATGATGAGCCAAAGTTGATGGACAAAAATGGCCAACCACTCAGATGCTATCAATGCCGAGAGTCAGCGGAGACAGGCGTGCCTCTTGCTTCTTGCGATTACTGTAATTTGAATTGGCACGTGGACTGTGTTGACCCGCCGCTCTCGCATATAAAGGTGATTGGCACCAAGTGGATGTGCCCCAATCACGCGGAGAATGCTGCGCGTTTGCCGCGTCGGATAAAGAAACCCAAAATTATGCAACCCCACCTTCGCCGGGGATTCAGAAATAATGGTGATATTGAGGTTCTTACCTCGGACGACGAAGACATCCAGGTTACCGAAATTCCTTTCTTTGATGTTGTTGATACAGAGGATGGCGTGGCTGCTAAGTATCCTAGGCATCTCGCTAAAACTTTACAATTTGAAGGAATGGTTTACCGATTGCCTGCCAAGACAATCAAGATGGACTTCATCGATGCTGTGTGGAATTCTAACAATAACCCAGCAACCAAATATGATGACAACTATCGAGTTGAGACACTCAAAGCCCTTGATGAAATAGCCGCCCGTCCGGTGAAAGAAAGCGAGGCAGTTCGAAATCTCGAGTACTTGTCCGCCCAGGGTTCTACAGATGCGAAAATTGCCACAACCAAGTTCAACCTTGACAAGCTGCTGGAAGCTGCTATTGAATCTGATGAGGTTGAAGACCTCCAGTCCATCAGACAATTGATGAGGATCAAGGGTAGGGACGCTTTAATGGATTTTCTACTCAGGTAACTCCACTCATGGGCGTTTGAAGGTCTCTCCCTTTCCTCACTTCTGTGACAGAAGAGGTATACTTTTGTCTGAGCCCATATTTATTAATGACGATCTTTAAATAACGAATAGAAGGAAGTCAATCTTCTAAATCTAACTTCTCATCAGCATAGTTTACATGATTTCTCTCTCTCATGGACCTTCTCAGAGCTAGGGCAACTGGAGGAAATTTCCTGATTCTGCTACTTTGCTGAGTTGTGGTTGCAGAATTCTCCTCTATTGACTTCTTAGGTCTTCCCCGCCGTCTAGGAACTGGTGCAACATTTTCCTTCGTTTTTATAGATCTTTCCCGCCTTCTAGCAGCTGGTACCACATTTTCGTTCATTGCCGTTGTGGTTTCTTCCTTCTCGCTCGGTCGCGCAGTAGCTAGTTTTGAACCGGTGCTCGTAATCTTCTCTATTATTTCCTGTGACGCATGCGATTCGCGCGGAGCACTTGTGTGTCCGACGTTTTCAGGCTTCATACTGAGATTCTTTTGAGCAAAGGTATCCTCCGCTCCGTCATGAAGGGCGTTCTGCGATTTTTGCACTTTTTGCGGGGTCCTTACAACACTTCTCTGCAAACGTGCACCAGTCACCTTCCCTCTAATCATTTCCTGTATCAAGACTTCCTCATCTCCTCTCAACCAGCGCTCCAAAGCAATCTTTTTTCTTTTATGATGACTCGCGATTCGCTTGAAACATTCTTTCGGTAGATCTTCGACATCTGCCAGCTGAATTTCCCACTTTCGATTTTCAACAAACGTCTGAATGCAGAGTAACGCAAACTCCGCATAGTAGTAGACTCGCGTGTTTTCTCTGTCGCTAGTGAGCTCGTAAGACTTGATAGAGTCACAGTAATAATATAGCAAGGCAGCGTTGTTGCTGTTGATTAGACTTTTTACAGCGAAAAATATGGGCCACATCATATTTGAACGATCTGAAGTGGACATGCCCACAAGAGAGATGAGTCTGGCTAATGACAACTCAGCAGCATTATTCGCCTTTTTCCTAGTGAGCAGTCTGATTTTGGCGGAAATTTCCGTGTCAAACCCGGAGTCCGCAGATGCAAAAAACAGGATCGGCATGTATCGTGAGGCGATTTTGCCTTTTAGAAGAAGAGAGGCGACTTTCATAATTATTTCCTTGTTGGCGGTAGGATCCAGTTGCACAACATCTTTAACGAACATAATGAATCGAATTGGAATTCTTGCGCTTATACGCGAAAAGGAAGCGAATTCAAAGATTCTTTTTGACGCGGTCAATAGACGTTGATTTTCTGGTCCGATCTGGGAAAATATTCTATCAATTGAACAAATAACATCGTGGAAGTACGATGAGGTAAGTTCATTGTTTTCGCCCATTAAATGGGCCATAAATTTGAGGCAAAGTAAGTCAGGATCTTGGGGATCATTTTCAGAAGCGAGCTGACAGCAAAATGAAACTACTTGTTCAATATTGCCAAAGTAATTTGCAAGATCATCGGTGAGTGCGGCATTTTCGCAAAGCACATACCACTGGAACGTAGTCGGACATTGCTCCTTTGAAATCGAGTGGATTCCTTGTAACCAATAAGGTTTAGATATCTCAAAGGGTAGATGATCTTTTAGCAGGCGCGCAAGCTGTTTGGCAAAGGTCGCGTTTTCAGCGTAATTTAAGAATTGAGGCAAGTTTTGTGAAATGTATGTCACAAGTTTTGACAAGGCAGAGGAAATGAATGAGCTTTTCGAAGCACCAATGCCAGATAATCTGGACCCCATGCTAATGTGACGCAAAATCTTCACGCCGAAGCACCAAAGGTCAACATTAATATCATTCTGGACGGAAAGGGAGAAAAGGAATCCAACGACGTCAGAAATTTCAAAAATCGAACCAGCCTTCTGTGAAACACACATGAGAATATCCTTAGAAACCTGCTGTAAATTGTCTGCGCCTGTCCGCAAGTTATCCAGACATGTTGATAGTAATTCAGGAGTGTAGATAGAGAACATGCAGTTTGCGAAGAAGACTCTGACTGTTTCATCGTGATTATCTAGTTCGTCTAGCAGAGCTTGTTGGTTCATTAGAAGATCACTCTTGGAATTTGACGGAGATATACAGCCCAATATTCGTTCAATGGGAAAAGAGTCGATGACACTTAAAAGTTCAAGACAGTCTGTTTTGCCATCCACGAGCTTCTTTATCAATTTTGGGAAGTTTTCCGATAAATCTTGCCTGTCAACCAACATTTTCTGAAGCTCTTGGAAGCATTTGGCTTGAGAGACAATGAAATCATTGAGAGCACTCCGCAGAAATTCCTTCTCATATATCAACATGGACACCATCATAATCCTGTCACAGGCAGATGGCGAGTTCACAGAGTTGATTTCACAGACAAATATGCTATTGGCATGTTCTCTAACTCTATAATCGGTTGAGTACTGCAGACAAAATATTTCTCTCGGAATTTCGTTGAAGTATGATGTGATATTCATGCCACATGCAGCTTTGTTGAAAAGAATGCCAAGCAGCGATATCGCTGCCTTATAGACTGTTTCTTGCTTGTCTGAACATGCAAGCATCACAGACTTGAGGAGCTGCTTTCCAGGGTCAATTCTAACAAACATTCCTGGTTCGCAAGAAAACATGGAAGAAAGGAATTGATATCTGACTTCCTTATCAGGATCCTCTGAAAGGATGCATACATTTTCCAGCATGTTGGAGCGATCAATGGCTGCTGAAGATTGAAAACTGAGAACTCCAGGGATTTGCTTGCACAAGCACTTGCGAATTACAACGGATTTGTCATCACATCTTTGAGACCAATTTTTTAACAGATCTGAGGCGATCTCCTCCTCCGCAGCTTGTTGAAGGAAATTTCCAACTAGATAAACAGCCAGAAGTCTCAAATTGTCAGTTTCAGACGTCAAAAAGAAGCTTACCCTGTGAATGAATTTTCTGCCACCCTGAGGCCACACGCTGAGGTATTGTAGAGATAATTTGGTAATATCGGCAATGATTGAATTTCGAATTCTTTCCTGAAGCATTAAGTCTCTCAATTTTCGATTGAAAAACTTTTCGGTAGATGTGCCGAGTAAAGCACACTCCTCATATAAATGGTGCGCCAATGCCGAGTTCTCTAATGAACCAGCACCAGCCAGCAAAGCAGATATGCAGGAATTTGAAATTGAGGTTGCAGAGCGGAAAACGCTGGTGGTGAGATTCTGAACAATGGCGAAGGTGTCAGGTGAGCGGGCCTCCTGTCTAAGGGTTGAAAAGGCACTGGAAATGAGCGTAAGTAGAAGAGTATCAACGGAAGAGATATGCTGAAACAAATGTGATTCGATCAGAAGACGTCCAAGTTGATCAAATCCGGGATCAAGCACCAATGTGGGTAGACTATAAATGACTTGATTGACGGCCAGTTGCATCTCCCGGGGAGTGAAGGGACAGGAAGGCTGGTAGATTCTAATAATATTGACAAAGCATGATACTAGCAGGAACGATGGCTCTGCATTTTTGGACAGGATCAAGGATCTCAGGAGCTTCATTTCACTGCCAGAAACTGCAGCTGGTGTTCCAGTTTCAGTAGACTGCAGGGTGGTCAGCATTGCCGCCAGTCGCAACTGAGACGGCTCATCAACCATCTCTTGAGCGTTCAAGAATATGCGATATAATGAGAAGTGTTGTGCAACAAGTGGCTTCTCGGTGGGGATCTCACTCGGGAGCCTCAGCGGCTATATTAATTGAGGGTGGGGGGTCACGAGACGCGAACGCGACGCGCACGCCACATCTGCGGCTGGGTAGCAACACAAACTCAGATGCGGTAGATGAGCCTGAAAGGAATCGGAAAGAATAGATGCAAGATAAATAGTTTAAAAAAAAAAAGCATGGAATCTGAGCTTGTGGAGACAAAACATCCTCCGAGCTTGAACCTTTTCATTCGGCCGAGCTATGATCCAGCTGAGCAGCAAGGCTACCGGAGCAGATGACAGGCAAGTTTCAAACTTTTCGCCAGCTGACTTTGATGTTCGGTCATCTCGCTGGCTTAGCAAATACGCCAGATCAGGTGATGCAACTCTAATATTCCATGCGTTTAGAAGCTCTGACGGAGGCCATCTCTTTAACCTCCCGCTTCCGCAAGGCATCATCAACGGTAGCCAATGCGTAGTTCTCTTCTGCGAGAATCTCAAGCCACAGCCTTAATGCCCTAGCACTTCTCAGACACAATTCCTCGTATTTCCCCATAATCTGGCGCACTCTGCTTTCAAGTTGAACCGCGTGGCTCATTTCATCACTAAATTGAGCCAGCTTGAGCGAGTCTGGTATCGAGTAGGTAGACAGCTCATGCAAATTTTCAATAAGGCGATTGATTTGTTCCCTTCTAACAACCACCAAGTTCAAACGTTGCTCAACCACCTCCGGACTCCAACCCTCGCCAGCATCCTCATCCAGATGGTCCCTTCGCACAGTTTCAATCAGTTTTAGAAGGCCGGGGTTGTTCTTTGTCACCTGATTGAAATCATTCGTGATTTTTTCTAGTTTCTTGTCCACAGCGTCTCTGTCGCTGGACAACTCTAGCAAGTACTCTAGTTTGCGTAGGCGCTGCTCCATGCTGGAGGTTGGGAGAGCGGCCACACGGTCAATAGAACACCACACGGCGATTCATGACCCCATGCCCCTATGGATAGAAACTTAATTGTTCATTGATACTTATCTATGTAGAACCTCCAGTGAGCCTTCTTCTCAAGATGAAATACATATTTGAAATTTCACTCGTTTCTTTAAAACACTCAGTTGAATCTAGGTTTTTAATAATTTCCCTGGGAAACTTATAGCTTATGTACACCGTCCATAAAGCTCGACAGATCGTAAATAGGTGCCTGGCACTCAGTGAGGGCCTGCGAATCTTTGAATTTGGAAATCATTTCAATAAGCTCTCCTTTTGGCTTCGCAACACATTTCACCTTCTCCAGCTCTTCTAAAACATCACTCTTGACCTTGCCAACCACATCAGCGCCTAAGCCACGCTTCAACAAACGCGCTTCCAGGGCAGACGTGATTCCTTTTAGATCCTTGCCTTCACACTCTGCTCCAAACGATGACACTTCGCTCGTGGTAAAATCAATGTCATTAGCCAAGGTCGCATTCACAATACTCACTCCAAGCATCTCGTTTGGACTCATCTTCGGAGGATTCTGCGACTTGAGGTGAACAGACAATATTGATCTCGAAGGTGAGGCAGGGTCGATATATGTATTGTAGACATCAACCACCTCCTGAGGAGTGATGGACTTGAGAACATCAACGTCACTCTCTCTTTCCGTGAAATCGTAATATTCCGACATGATCTCGGTCCAGAATCTACCGGTTTCTTCTCTCAAATTTTTAAACTTTTCCAGCTTCTTGTCAATCACGGCCTGCACTTGTTTATCAAACTCATCTCTTGGCATGTTGTTGATCACGCCTGAGAAGTAACTCAAAAATGCTTCAATTCTTTCTTCAAGATAGGTACATTCCCGCTCACTTTGAATCAGGACTCGGTAGCCACAACCCACTCGGAAACATCTAACACCACTGAACACGACGTATCCCAACTGTTCCTTGGTACGAAGGCGCGAATAGGCAGGTTCATGAGTTATTTGAGCAATGAGCTCGATAATGCAGCGCAATTTGCGCTCAGTGATCTTGCCAATTTGTACAACGTATTCAATGCACGAATTGAGTTGATGAGGATCATCCAAAACCTTCTCATATCGATAGTGTTTACCCCTCTCAAGAACAATATTTCGACCGCCAGTGTTGACCGACTTTGAAATGGGAAAAACTTCCAACCTCTTTGCCACATAGTCGCCAAGTTGAATAGCAGTCTCCTTTGCAATATTACCCGTTACGAGCAGTTCCACATTAACTTCCTTGAAAAAAGAATTCTGGTAAAGTCGAATATCATCGACAGTAAGAAGTTCGAGAGCCGCGAGCTTATCGTTGAACGGCCAAGCATTGTCATTCACAAGACAATGAGCATAGTTTGTGATCTGCGTATAAGGGATATTGAAATCAAAATTTTTGAGTCTCAAAATGTTCTTTTCTTTTAGAACCTCAAACCTAAAATCTTTGATTTCAAAAGTTTTGATCTCATCTACAATCCTGTTGACCAATACTGACAGTTTTTCAGAGTACCCCGTTGTAGTGAGGGCAAAACCATTCTTGGTGGTGGTGATATCATAGTTGAGCCCTGCAATCTCCGCATAATATCCGAATTTAACCAAATGGTCCATCAACAGGTCGACAAAAAGACTTGTCTTCACGGAGTTGAAAGGGGTGCTTTGCGCACTAACGCTTTTAAAAGCAATACTTATCTCCGCCTTTGGCACACCAAAAGTGTCATCCCTTTTATGCCAAATGGACGCTCTTGCTCCTCCGTGATTTACGCACTTTAATAGAGTTGGCTGTTTCACAGGATTAGCATTTTCAGGAATAGGGGACAGAAGATCAAAATTGGTTGAGATAAACGAGTTTGGAGAGGGCAGATAGAATTTATCAGAACTTTCAAAATCCATGACAAGCAAAGCCTTCCTGAGAGATTCCAAATCAATGTTTTCTTCTGAGTACTCGGTACCATACCATTTTTCTTTGAGAGGAAGATTCTTGAATGACTGAGAGGATAGCAGAGCTCTGAATCCATTCACACTGAGATGTTCCCAAAACTCAGCAATCTGCTTTGCGTCATACTTTTCCATCAAACCATGACTGAGAATTTTCTCTGGGGGATATGGCTTCTGCATCTGAGAAGCCAGACTTTCAACCGTGTGGTAGGCTCGGCGCTTCTGCGTAAACTTGAAGTTAGTGGCAGACATCACTTGCTTTTCGTTCCAAATCCATTCTTGTGGACCCTCCTTTTTTACCATATTGATGTACTCAAAAGTATCTTTGATAATGTCTTTGTAGTGTTCCACACCAGTGGCAGTCAACTCGTAGTCTATCAGGAAAAAATCCACATCTTTGCAAACATGCTGAGACCCTGCAAAGGTAGCAGTGACCCAGCCCATTTCTTTGAAGTAATAGTGAAGAGATCCAGGAGCTTCATGGCCAAGAAGGTGGCCAGCATATCGGCCTGGTTTGACGAGATACTGTTGGTATTGGTCAGGGACCATCCATGTAAGCAGCAAGTGCTTTTCATCCTTTATTGGAAGAGCGCGAATTACCTTCCCCAAATTTTCTGGAACGAGGGGATCGTTTCCAAAATCTGGGATGGGTCGAGCGTAATTTGGTACGTCAGAAAACTTTGAACTAACCATATTCTGCAATTCATCTAGAGACTGGCGACCAACAATAACCAGCTTCATGAGGTTTGACGAGTAACTGTTTTTGTAGAACTCAATCAAGCGCTCTCTAACGTCGATGCCGGCTGCCTGGGGCCCTGTGCCTAACGTTTCAAGATTACCGGTACCAAATTTTGAATAAGGATGATTTGGATTTCCCAGAGACTTACAAAGCTGATTCAATCGCCACGTGTCTGACTGCAGATTTTTTTTGTTCTCTGAATCAACAGCTTTAATTTCTCGGTCTTTGCCGTCGGGCGAAAACAAAGGGCTAATGAAGAACTGAGCAAACCGGTCCAAGGCACCTTCAAGATACTCGTGGCCAATCTCAAAAATGTAGTTGGTTTCTTCGGAAGATGTGTAGGCATTGGCAATACCCGAGTGATCACTGAGAAACTGGTGATACGAGTTCTCCTCGGGGTACTTTTCAGTGCCCAGAAATAGAAGATGTTCGCAGAAATGGGCCAAGCCCGGAAGATCATCCGGATTGGAGAAAGAACCGACATTTACGCTAAGAGCTGCCGCAGCCTTGTCGGTTGTCTTGTCGTGAATTAACAAAGCCGACAGGTCGTTCTCGAGCTTAATGTGGCGATAGAGGCGGTCATCAAGAAGCGGTTTCTTGATATCCTCGGTGATGACTCGAGTGGACGACAAAGATGACATACAGACGAACTTGGTGAATAGACTAGAGCGCCCTTTAAATGCAAACAACAGATTCCGACAGATTATCGTTGCTACTTGTACGGAGGTTTCCAAGTTGGGGTAGAGCACAGCCCCAGATTGGGTGGGGCATCTGCCGAGGGCAGGATTGACAGGCACAGCAAATATGGGAAAGAATGGGGGGACCTTGGTGGTTTGGAATGTGGACGTTTTATGGCCAAGGGTTCTTAAAAGCTAGGATTTGCCCCATATTTACCTACACAATCACTGAGAAATCTTTAATTTGTCTCCCGCCAGTCGGCTGACACCTGTGCGCGCACATTTCTCGTGCGCCTCATTCGACGCCAGCGAACAAAAGGACGCCCTGCTGTCAGCTTAGTCATCACTGGGCACCGGGACTTGATCGATCGGCCAGAAATTCAAGTAGTAATTGAGCATGAGCAGGTAGCCATCTTTTAATCTCTATAAGTAGAAGAACATTTATGGTGAATGGTAAATGCGCTCGAGAATACTAGCATTTACCGTCACTCTAGCCTTAGCATGAAAATCCAGCACCTGCTTCCGCTGCCTGGTGCTAAATTGTGAAAAGGGCTGTCCAACATGGATCTCTGCGGCGCTCAAAGCATAGTCTATTCTTTACATTTATAGTGTACATCATACTGTCTCTGGCTCCTTCAACTCTTTATACCGTTTCCTCTGTTTGCTGTGTCTCTTGAAAAACCTTGCAAAAATGGGGAAAACGTACTTCTCGGCAAGGTAGCACAAAACAAAGTTCAAGAAAGCCATCCCAATCGTCATGAAATTGAACCAGGGTGGGGTGTAGGACAAATCCATGAGTTTTCCGAGCCAATTTTTGCCCTCAGAAAACATGATAATAATGGAAAGCATGATTGTCACGGCAACAACAGCCAAAAACGCAACGTTTTTATACATCGGCTCCCGGTATGGAGGTCCAACGGCAAGCACGACTGCAATGAAAATGTACTGGAAACAAGACATATCAAACAATGCAGTATTGTCTGAACTCACAACCTCCTCGTCCGAGCCTCCCCGAATCGGAGGGATGTACCAGTCGTGTCCTTTAACTGCACGCCAAATATACACTTGGAATGCCAGCAAAATAAAAATCTGGCCTATGAGCGGGGTCAAGACCTTTGACGAAACTAAATTTGCTGTCGGGCGTTTTACTGCGAGCGTATCAAATGGCTTTGCCCACGCCATGAAAACAGCAATGGGCACAATCAAGCACAGATCAATAAACAAAAACTGGAAGTCGCCGAGATTGGATCCCTCATTATAGAGAATCGAGACAGAGATGAATTGGATTGCTGAGTACAAGCTCATGTACTTGAAGCACGAAAAGGAGGTTGTCAGAGCACAGCGACCCTCTTTGATGACGTCGAGAACGCACGAGATGTCAAATATCCTAGAAGTAAACGGAGCAGCCACTGATGCTTCGGCTTCGCTCAGCGAAATTCCAACATCTGCAGCTTTCAAAGCACCGCAGTCGTTGGCACCATCACCACAAAATCCGGCCGTATAGCCAATGCTCTGAAGCTTTTCAATGAGTTCATGTTTTTCGTCAGGAGACATACGAGCAAAAATCGACCCACGAGCCAGCATTTGCTCGCATTGATCCACGGAACCGCATTCAATCAAATACCTGAATGCGTCACCTGTAACAGCAAGCGTAAAATCCTTGCCAACCTTGTTGCGCATTGTGCCGTCAAGCATATCCTCCTCATCTCCACCTGAGCGCTTCCATTGCAAGTACGGTGCATGGCCATCTCCCATTTCTTGGAAATGAGGCAAATAAATGGGCATATCACCTACAATTCCACAGTCTTTTCCCACTGAGATGGCAGTGAGAACGTTATCACCCGTGCACATAATGGTTCTGATTTTAGCGGCGTTCAGCTTGTCGATGACGCTGGCAGATATAGGCTTCAACTTGTTCTCAAACACAATGAATCCTGCAAAAATGAAATCAGTCTCAACATCCTCCCGACCAGTAGAAGAAGATAGATCTCTTTTACGGGCATCTCTGTAGCCACAACCTATGACTCTGAAGCCACTATGTGTGTAATGGTTAAGCACTGCTAAGAAGTTTTCTGGAAGTTCCTTGCAGATATCTGGCATTATCTCGGGTGCACCTTTAACGTAGACATGACTGTCAGTTACCACAGACATTCTTCGGAGAGTGGCATCAAAGTCAAACAATCTTTTTGCGCGGAGCTGCAAACCCAAAGCCTTGTTAGATGACAAGCGAGAATCATCTTCATCAAAATCCCACTCAGTGGCCTCGAACATTTTTTCGTCCAGGGGATCTCCAACAAGTTTCTCGTCGATGCATTTGAGGGAATGACAGACTGCCATCACCTGAACAATGTGGCTACTCAAGAAAGGAATTTCTTTTTTCACAATAAGGTGGTGATCCGCTTCATCTTCGCTCTTTTGCGCCTTTACTCTAAGACTGGAATGTCGTTTGCGAAGCGACTTTCCTTCTTGAGGAGGTTGTTGAGCTGATGTTTTGTGTTCTTCAAAACTATTTCCAAGACGATTCACAGGAATGAGACCAAGAACATCCAGACCATCTTCAGTGAGCGTTCCTGTTTTGTCGAAACACATGACATCAATGCGACCACCCACGTTGACCCTGCTAGGAGAAATGCAAAAAACGCTCTTCTTCCTCAAGCGAGAAAGCGAAATATTTGTGCCAATTGACAGCGTCGCGGGAAGGGCTGGAGGTACAACAATGGTGACAATGTCCAGAGCACGGAAAATAATCAACTTTGTATCAATTCCCATTTTGATGAAGTTGATTGTGGAGGTGACGAACCCAGCCACGGCGATGAGTGCCATTACACCAATGTAGCGAAACGAATCGCGGTAAAATTTGAACTTAGACGGTCTTGGGAACATCATGGATCTGAGCAACGAACCTTTTGTGGTGTGAAAGCTGGTTCGCACGACCATAGCCACAGACGTGTCACCTCGAACTCTGACAAGCTGGGTTCCGGAAAACAGGTAATGAGGAGCAACAATGGGACTTACTTGAGAGAGCTCAATCAAATCTCTCAGAGCTTCTTCAGTGGCTGGTAATTTCGATACTGGAACGGATTCGCCCGTTAGCATGCTCTCATTGACGATGACTTCTCCTGATAAGAGAAGGGCGTCACAAGGCAGTAGAGAAAGACCAGGATCGGAAACTTCAAATACGTCACCTGGGACAAGATCTGTTGATGATACTGTAGTCCAGTATCCACTACGGAGCACTCTTACGCTACACTCAAAGTCTGCGATTCCCTGAAGTCGCTTGAGAGCACGTTTGGTGGCAATGAGCGTGTCAAGAACAGAGAATAGAGAGATTATGAAAATGCAGGATGCGTAGTAGTAGTACTCGTCAAGAGACCAGAGAAGAATAGAGAACACTTGAAAGATGTAGAATGGATGCAGAACCTCATCCACGAGTAGAGCCAAATTTGACTTCTCCGCGATATGGAGAGCGTTTTGGCCAAAAACAAGCAATCTCTGGCTGTATTGGTCCATGTCAAGACCCTCGTTGGCAATGGTGAGATTGCGACAATTAGTGTCTACCCAGTCCATGTTGGACTTGAAAATATCTTGCAACGGATGGTAGTAAAAATTGATGTAGCGGTAGGAGAAAGTGCGGAGGTATGGCAGGGAAAGGTTTCTGTGAAACTGTGAGAGATCAGATGCATCGTCAGAATTGCTTGATCTGTTTTCAAAAGTGGACTCGCGTTCTTCATCGTCCGCGTCCTTTTTGAAGACAGACCAGATGGAGTGGCGGTAACGAGTGGCCTCGACCTGGATGACTTGAAGCTCACCCCATTGATTTTCAATGACAAGCCACTCGCAGGCACCTAGAGGCGCCGGGACACCAATGCAGGCGACGTGAAGACGCGGGAACCACCTGAGGATCAGGTACACGAGACCCAGGGACAAAACACACGCCGTGGTGTAGGCCACCTGGCGCCAGGCTGAGGATTTGTAGCCAGCCAAAAAGATCACAAGATCTTCTTCGGAAATGTAGAAGCGCTGCTGAAAGCGCTGCGATGTTTCGTATGAAGATTTTCCCTTATCCTGCAGCTCGTACGACTCCTGCGGACCAAGCAGCGGAGAATGCTGACCCTCGTCGTAGTAATCATCGCTGTCAGTGTCGTGGTTCATGTCTGAGATGATGGAAATAATGTCGGGATTGACAGAGTTGCGGCGACGGGACGTGCTCGACGCTCGTCTGGCGCGGGTTGACGGTAAGTCCTCTACCGAACCTTCGTACGAGTATCTGCGCACATGCTGGTGCTGATAAGAGCCCGACAGCTGCGGAAACGGCTCATCAGCGTCTGACTCATCAGCGTATCTCTCGTATTCTACGGGGTCCATGTCAGCGTCGACTGTCGAGGCGCCCTCGGCGTTCTCAACCTCGTTATTAGAAAAGAAGCGGAAGTGGTCCTCGTGGTCAACAAAGGAGCTGGAGGGCACAAAGGTGCGACTTCTCGAGGAGAATCTCCGCCGGTGGTGCATTGCCGAGTAGGACGACGGGATTGACTCGGATGTAGGGCCGTCAAAGATCTCCTGCGATGCATTCTCGGCGTAGTAAGTATAGGAACGTTCGCTGGCTATCGAGGGGGCGCGGGACGGGGTCCGCGACCTGTCAGGGTCCGGTCTATCAAACCGCGAGCCTCGGTCTGCCATGGCAAAGAATGAAAGAAGAGTATGTTTGTCGCTGGGGTCACTTTTTATCTTTTTGGCCGCCCTTATCGGTCCTAATGCACAGCCGTCCCTACACAGAAGCCGCCTAGCAGGTCCCGGGTCTAGACCTAATAGTCTAGCGTCTCGGATCCATGTTACACGCTCAGTTTGTGTTTGATTTGGGTGCCTCTGGTGTCCGGGGCTCGGCTCTTCGGTTAGGCAGCTCGTCCGTCAGCTGTGAAGTGACGTGCTTGCCTGTTGACGTCCGCTGCCAGGCAGCAGCCTATGGTGAGGCTGTGCCGGTGATTACTGAAAATCGGGTAAGCCGATGAGCGAGCATGTAAAGGTTTACCGGGGGGTCTGTGGGTGGTACAAGGGCTGCTCTTGCACTCGGGGCGTTTGGTCGGTCTTTCCTATTTTCCACAACCGGTTCAGCGGCTCCTTCAGTTGCCTTTGCACGTCACCTGCAGTGAAAATGCGCAGAGCAGCTAGAGAGCGCCGTGCAGCACAGCTGTCGCAGTGAAAAATCGGGGGATGGGCGAACTATGGCCTTGCAAGGCTATAAGGAGATACTTGACGTGGCCTAGTATCGCCATGACTAATTGCAGTGACCTGTTACCTCGGCGGCCTCTAGCGTGACCGGTTTGTCACACTTGTCGTATAGACCTGGGACACGCCTGGCTATCCCGCCCACCGCCCTCGAGAAGGCACCCGGAGATGGGATGACACACACCCGAGCAGCAATGAGCGGTGGCAGCGGGTTTGTGGCTTGGCATGCCTAAGTTAATCTAGCAGCGGGAATAATGCAACAATGCTAGGTTCTGAGTATCTGAAGCGATGCCAGGTTCCCTCTCCTAACTGGCCAGTTTTGTCCTGGAAGCCCTACCACGGCAGACCGTGGGGCTTGCGGGACTGGCAAGACAGCGTGGCTGCGCGCGGTGCCAAGGACTCAAGGACAAGACCAAGTTCTTGAGGGAAGGAAATGATGAGAAAGCTTTTTGGTATCCGTGCTACCAGTGCATTTCTTTCTGCTTTTTTCTTCTCTCGCTTCCTTTCCTATTTCTCTTTTCTCCCCTTGCTTTTCAGCCCTCATGCCAATTCAAATTCCAGTACCATGTAGGAGCTATTTAGGATTCCCAAGAAGCAGAAGCAAAAATGAAGAAGCGGATCGTGGCAGGAAAGGGAGAGACAGCGCCATACAAAGCATACAAGCAGAGCGAGATTGATTGGAATCGCATAAACAGACACCGCGGACGCGATTACAGGCAATTTTTGTTCTCCCTCATTCAACCCCCCCCTTCTCCCCCCTCTGCCTTGTCAATACGCAGTCCGTCACTCTGCACCCGCCTGGGCCATGCGTCAAAGGGTCTTTTTAGCCGCCTCACGGCACAGCATACAGGCGGCGGAGACTGAGCACTGAAAGAGAAATTGCGGCGTATACGGGACCGCAAGCTAGCTGCCTTTCAACGTAGCCATGCGGCAGCGCTAGTCCGGCCTGCCGGAAAGCCTTGCCAGGCGAAACTTGATAGCGCACTTTTTTGCTAGTGGTGTCAACGGCTGGGCATATTGTGCAGCGTCTGGGGCTGGCCTGTGGAAGGCGCCACTTTGGACGTGTCAGTGCGAATGAAAGAGGGAAAACCCGCAGAAGACCAGCGGAGGCAATACTGGAACACATAAACCAGCAAATCCAGTTGTCAAACACCACAATTTTCTGCCTCTGATCGGATGCCAGTGGCACTAAGTTTCTAGAGCCTCCCCAATCTCCTGGCTGTATGCGGAAGCCATGCATGGTCCACGCATACATGCCACACAGCGACACACTGAAAGCCAGGTTTTGCTCGCCAAGCAATACGGAAGAGCTGTTATAGCAGACCAGCACGTGAAAGGCAGCGTCCTCACCATGACTCATCTTTGCGGCAAGCTTGCCTTGTTCCGAACGCTCTCTTCCACCTCTGCCAACTGCTCTCGCTGCCCCACCCGGCCTATGCGGCGTGCGTGATATCATGGGCGGAAGCATCGACCCTGCCCACACACAGGACCAGTCAAGCAATGCACCGGGCCCAATCAGTGGAGAGGAGCCAAGGCTGTGTGCACGGAACCTGGAAACCAATCGTTATAACATGCACTAGAGGCACCGAAGGAAGGGATGTTGTATGCTATTTCTTGAGACAACCGGGTGGCCCTGAATTTGGATCGCATCTCACCATCTTGCGCTCTGCGCTACTGTCCGGCACAGGCTCTTGTCGGATAGAGCCCGGACAGGGTGACCGACACGACCACACCGGGAACGGGCACCAGCTCGACCGAGTCGCGCAAAATACCCGGCAGGGCTGGGCAAAAAATCAAATTAGCCTGGGCAGCGAACCGCAATATTCTCTTCAACAACCGCTTAAATCGTCTGCAACATCGTCCTTCCCCTCCTCCCTCCCCTCCCCTCCCTCCTCCGAAGTGCCTATCCACACCTCCCTCCATTGCTTTTGCATCAGCTTCAGAGTTATGTGCTACCTAAACGGGCTAATGGCACAACCGGTCCCTGCATCCTCCAGGTCAGCACACTGGGAATACTAATTATTCTTGCCGGCGGAGTGCATGCGCGAGGGCGGACACATCTGAGGTTGGTCGGAGGGCATTTTGCCGAGCAGCTGGTGCGTGCTTCCCCTTTTTATTTTTGTTGGTCTGGTTGGCACTGAATTTTTCTCCACGGTTCTCGCATGGTTAAAACATCTCTCAGCCAATCACAGCACCGAGGTCTCCCACCCGTCACCAGAGCGCCCCCGCGCTCAGCCCCTCCTCCACTTCGACACGCCACCCGCCACTCCCCCAGCTAATTTCCACCCTCCCACACACCTCCCTCACCCTCACACAAGCCACCGCGGCCCCAGCCCACCCACACACACCTCTCCCCAAACCTGCGTAAAACCCTACGGGCCGCCCCTTTGTCTGACGCGCAACACTAGACTCGCGCCTCCCCCCAGCCAAGTGTCTCGTGCCTCCCCATCACAGCGTATCACCCCATTTCAGGCGTACTCTAGCCGGCGCAACTTCGCACCAGCACCAAGCACCACTTGGACTTGCGCTAATAGCAGAGTGATTGGTCTACCCTTGATAGATCAGTAGGTTCCGCCGATTCCCACTCCTCTGCCGTTCGCTCTACCTCACCCCTACTGGCCATTCTCCTGGCTCCCGTCCGCTACGCGTCCGCCCGTCCATTTTCCTCCCGCCAGTTTATCCTCTGTGGGCCTTTGTCACTACACGGAACCCCAGTACCGTGCTAAGTACCTACTATCCTGTACTTACTCCCAGTAGGCTTCCCCCACTATTAGCTGCTCTCTTCCCAACAAAAGTTTGGCTGCTCGTAAACTCCGCAGGCACAACCTCCCAACTCCTTACCAAAAGCTACACGCAAACACGCAAACACGCAACGCTTTGCTCCTGCTAAACGCCGACCATGAACTCGCAGTTCGCCGCGCCGTACCAGCAGTTTCAACAGCAACAAGGCCAGCCACAGCGCCAGCAGCAGCAAACCTTCTTTGACCAATCACAAATTTCCTCCTCTGGAATGCCCTCCACGTCCTACCGTCGCCCAGAACTGCCCCGAAGCAAGGAGGAGCTTCAAGTTATTTTCCAGCGATGGAACCAGCTTAAAACCGAGCTTGGTGACCGTGCCCAACAATCTCCTGAGTTTCAGGACCTCCAACGCATTCTCCAGACGTTTTCTCAGCAGCAGCAGGCTCAGAGACAACGTCTTGCCGCACAGCAACAGGCACAGCAGCAGGCACAGCAGCAGGCTCAGCAGCAGCAACAACCACAACAGCCCCAGCAGCAGCAACAGACACATACACAGCAGAAGCCTCAGGTCGCTTCCGCCAACGCTGTTCCTGGCAATGTTTCTCAGCAGCAGTTTGCTTTTCGTCACTCCCAGTTTGGTGCACAAACGCCAGGCGGCACGGGTCACCAGAGCCCCCAGCAACTGGCCTCTGTCAGTGACCAATCTCAAGGAGCAACGGCTGTGCAGCGTCCCTCGGCACCTCACAGTCCGTTTCAACAGCAACAGCAACAGCAGCCGCCGCAATCACAACAGGGTCAGCATCACAGCCAACCTTCCGGCCAGCAGCAGCCAGGAAACTCTATTTATACGCAGGAACAGGTTCTCATGCTTCGCTACCAAGGTACGGCATTCCAGGCTCTCTATAAAGGTGTTCCTATTCCTCCGCAAGTCAGCGAAGCTCTGTTCGGTAAGTCGCTGACTCCGGCACCAGCCTCGGCCAGTGGACCCTCGTCTCCTCCTCAGCCAACTCCCTCTCCTGGCCAAGCCGCGCCTGGAAACTTATCCTCTTCATTTCAGCAGTCGTGGCAGCAGCCTGGAGGGGCGAAGTCTTCGTCGCCAGCGCAGTCTGTTCAGCAGCTGTCGCAGTCGCAGCCACAGGCTCCCGCTCCGGCTCCTGTTGCCAACCGTCTTGGGGTAACAGCCGTTGCGGGTACTGAAACCCTTCTCAAGGCCAACGAGAGCTACGCTGACTTTATCCGCCCTCACGCTTATGTTGCAAGTTTAATGCCTGTCGGCCTAGATTGGAAAGAGATCAAGAATGTTTTTGAAAAAGACATTGCCTCTAAAATGTCAGCTCGCTTTTACCAACTCAGTGCTGCTCAACCTGAAGCTCTCACTCTTGATGAAAAAGTTGAACTCAAATCGCTCCAGCTTGCCGACTACTTGAAGGGTATGCGTGGTGACTTTCTGGCCAATATCTATCATATGAGCTCGTCTGGCGTCAATGACTCTAATAGGCTGAACTATCTGCGAATGAAAACTTACAGCGGCATAGAGGCACAGCAAACGGAGCATTTTGCTTCTCGCCAGCGTCACGACAAAGTCATGCGCGATAACGAGCTTAAAATCAATCACCTCAACACGGTCACCAACCACGCTATGGCTGTCAATCATTATGGCAGGGTACTGAGGGTTGGCAGGCGCAACAAGCTTGGTAAGAGTGTTATCAACTATCATCACCTCACAGAGAAAGAAGAGCAGAAGCGTGCCGAGAAAACTGCCAAGCAACGTCTCCAAGCTCTTAAGGCCAATGATGAAGAGGCGTACATTAAGTTGCTTGATCAGACCAAGGACACTCGAATCACTCATCTTCTTCGGCAGACCAATACCTTCTTGGAGTCCCTTGTTACCGCAGTGAAGGCTCAACAACGTGACAACAAGCAGAGGCAGGTCAATATTCCTGCTGCTGAAGAGAAAGAGGAGGATCTGGTGGGCGTTTTGCCAGACGAAGAAGACGGAGACGAAGGTGGAGGTGAGAAGATTGACTACTATGCAGTTGCTCATCGCATCAAAGAGCCTGTTCTCAAACAGCCTTCTATTCTTGTTGGTGGCCAACTTAAGGAGTACCAGCTCAAGGGTCTTCAATGGATGGTTTCTCTTTTCAACAACAATTTAAATGGAATTCTTGCCGATGAAATGGGATTGGGCAAGACCATTCAAAGTATCTCTCTGATCACTTATTTGGTAGAGGCCAAGAGAATTCCTGGACCATACCTGGTAATTGTCCCATTATCGACTCTACAGAATTGGACCTTGGAGTTCCAGAAGTGGGCCCCTTCCCTCAAGGTCGTCATTTACAAGGGTCCTCCTCAGGCTCGTAAGGCTCAACAGGCTGCTCTGCGTGCAGACAATTTCCAAGTTCTGCTCACAACTTACGAGTATATCATCAAAGATAGACCGGTACTTGCTCGTATCAAGTGGGTCCACATGATTATTGACGAGGGTCATCGAATGAAAAATGCAAATTCAAAGCTTTCTTCTACTCTTACTCAGTACTACAGCACCAGATACCGACTCATTCTCACTGGTACCCCACTTCAGAACAATCTTCCAGAGTTGTGGGCCATCCTTAACTTTGTATTGCCCAAGATCTTTAACTCTGTCAAGTCTTTTGATGAGTGGTTCAACACCCCGTTCGCCAATACTGGCGGTCAGGACAAAATGGACCTTTCTGAAGAAGAAACGTTGCTCATTATTCGTCGCTTGCATAAAGTCTTGAGACCTTTCCTCTTGCGTCGTCTTAAAAAGGATGTCGAAAAGGATCTTCCAGATAAAGTGGAAAAGGTCTTGAAATGTAAAATGTCCGCTCTCCAGTATAAGCTTTATCAGCAAATGATCAAGCACCGCGTTTTATTTCTGGGCGAAAATGCACAGGGTGCAACTACTTCCGGACTGAAGGGTCTCAACAATCAAATCATGCAATTGCGCAAAATTTGTAATCATCCTTTTGTCTTTGAAGAAGTTGAAAACATCCTCAATCCTTCTCGCATAACAAACGATCTTTTGTGGAGATCTGCTGGAAAGTTTGAGATTCTTGATAGAATTCTGCCCAAGTTTCAGCGTACCAATCATCGGGTCCTGATTTTCTTCCAGATGACACAAATTATGGACATTATGGAAGATTTCTTGAGAATGCGCGGCATGCAGTATCTCAGACTTGATGGTTCAACCAAGGCAGAAGACCGTTCTGAATTGCTCAGGTTGTTCAACGCAGAGGATTCCCCCTACTTTGCTTTCCTTCTCTCGACACGTGCTGGTGGCCTGGGTCTCAACCTACAGACAGCTGATACTGTCATCATCTATGACACCGATTGGAATCCTCATCAGGATTTGCAAGCGCAGGATCGTGCTCATAGAATTGGACAGACAAAAGAGGTTAGAATTCTTCGTCTAATTACTGCAGGCTCAGTTGAAGAGAATATTCTTGAGAGGGCTCATGCTAAGCTAGAGATTGATGGCAAGGTTATTCAAGCAGGAAAGTTTGATAACAAATCGACTGCCGAAGAACAGGAGGCATTTCTGCGCTCTCTTCTGGACGCAGAAGAAGCCAAGCGCACCCACAAGGATGATGAGGATGAGGATTTGGATGATGAGGAACTCAACGAGATTCTAGCTCGTGATGAAGATGAAACAGAAGTTTTCAGAATGCTGGATAAAGAGAGGGCAGTCAATTCGCCATATGGTAAGAACAAAGACAAAGAGAGACTCCTCTCTGAAGAAGAGCTTCCAGAAGTTTATCGGCGTGACATTAATGAGATTGTCAGCCAAGAGCCTGTTGGACACTTTGGAAGAGGCGCTCGTGAGAGACGTGAAGTTCATTATGATGATGGTCTTACTGAAGAGCAGTGGCTTGACGCTATGGACGAGGATGACGATGATTCTCGCAAGAAAAGTCGTTCGAATAAGAGGAAAGCCAACAAGATGTCCAAGGGTGAGTTTGGATCGCCTTCTCCTTATGGAGACGAGGAGTCTCCTTCTTCACCAGGCAAGCGCAAGAGAGCTAGAAGGCCATTAGGCGGCGAGGAAAATTTGTCTGAAACCGGTGACCCGAACTCTCTCTCTGCGCTTCCTCCTCGTAAACGCACAAAAGGTCGCCCACCAAAGGTCAAGGAGACCCTTACAACCAGTCAGCGCCAGAAGTTCACTGATGATGCACTGGCGGTTTATGAGCATCTCAAGACTCAGAATGACAGTTCTGGTAGAGCTCGCATTGATCTCTTTTTGGAGCTCCCAAGCAAAAGGATTTATCCCGACTATTATCTCCTCATCAAGAATCCGATTGCCTGTGACTCTATACTGAAGCGCATCCACAACCATACTTATCAAAGCCTTGGTGAGCTGCGTGCAGATTTCAAGTTGATGTTTGACAATGCAAGAAGGTACAACGAGGAGGGTTCATTTGTATACGAGGATGCAAACGAACTAGAAAGGGCGATGATGGACAAAATTTCTGAAATAGTGCCTGACGCTCAAGATCAGATTCGTGCTATGGATGAGGCTGAGAAGCACAAAGATGAGCCTATCGGATTGACTGCTTCCACTATGCCACCGGCAGTGGCGCAGAAGGCAGTCCCTCAGATGCCCGACGTGTCTCAAACGCATTCCGTGGATATTTCTGTCGATATTTCTGGCGATCTAGGTGCGGATCTCAATGCTGTCGCTAATGTGGAGCACGCCGCTGATGGAAAAGCACTGGAATCGGACCTAGTCCATGAAAATGCTCCAATGGCTGCTACTGAATCTCTTACCAACACGGATCTACTAGATGCTGGCCTCATGCATGATGGTGTGGAGATTGGTGGAGAATTTGACGATTCTTTTCTTGATTTTGGAAATGACGATTGGCATTAACACGGCAGAGTGTATTTATTAATGTAATAAAAGTTAGATTATTGATCACCTCTAACCTGAAAACCTGTGCATATGAATCTAATTAGTGTACAAATGGAATCCTATATTATACCCCTTTGAAAAGCTCGTCCAGTAAATTAGCTGCGTCAGCATCAGTCTGTGGTGTCTCATTAAACGCGTCAAAATCCAAAGGTTCATCTTGAGCGCGAATAAAGTCCAACCAGTCGCCTCCGGTATCAGGAAGAAAGGCTGATTTCATGAACTCATCAAAGACAGTTCTGGCCTGAATGATGAGATTTGAATCAGGGTAATCAGATGTGGATTGAGAATTGCGGAGGTTAGCAGTCGCCATATGAGATGGATTCGATTTTCTCGAGCCAAGTGGATTGAGAGGCTGAAACCTCTGGTGGTCCGAGGGAAGTTTGACCTCAGACATCACTGACATGTTATCTTCCTTGCTCATGTCATTATCTTCTGATTGCACGAGCATTTCGTCTTCATCAATATTGGTACGGGATGGGTCATGGACTTTGACCGACGTGAAAACTCGGCCAACATGCGTGCGAGAGACAACTTCAAGAGGTCCATAGTTTATAGGAGTGGATGTGCCCAATCTCGTTTTCTTTGTGCGTTGCCTATATTGATTTTTGAGCATGACGCACCAGACTCCAACAGCATACCAATAATTTTTGAGAGACATCAGGAACTTGACATTAATGGCCAAAGACTGTTTAGCGTGTTCCATCACTTTGGGATCCTCAGAACAGGCAGATGCGATATGAGCAGAGGAAGAAGCAAAAACGCAGAATGCGACAAATGGCGCCACGTGGACATCAGGATGGAGTTCCATCAAATCCTGGCACATGCGGGTGATATTGGATGCCGATTCAGAAACTCCCTGAGCTGCAGTTTCCAGGAATTGCTTTGGTGGATCGCGAAAGCTCATTCTGTAGGGAAACATTGTTCGGTTGAGCAGACATGTAGCCATATTTGCTTCGGCATAGGTGTGAACAAATTGGCCAACTTTGGCGCGCGGAAGGTCAGCCAAAGTTTTCCGGGAGTAGCGGTATTCCTGTGGCAGTGAATTGAAAAAATGCTCGATTTTGGTACTCAGATGAGTAAACTTGGAGTGGGCGTTCCAAGGTGGTACTTTTTCTGTGTAATCTGCCATGGCAAAGTTGATTGCATCCGACCATAGAAGAGCAGCACGAATATGATGTGCGAACTGACCAGGAACGCCTTTGGGGTATCGGCCCGACATGTCTGAGGTTCCCATCATATTTGGCACCACGACTGGCTGGTTTTCAACGAAAAACTTCTCTTCGCAAGGTAGGGGCACATGAGCAAAGTCGGATTCTCGAATGAGCTTTATATCAAACGGAGAAGAGTGGACGTAGCGGTCAATGAGGATAAGGGACCAGTAAGTTCGTCTGCGAGACTCACGTTCGATCCAGGGCAAAGAGAAATCATCCACGTCGAGTTTGAGATCAGCCACGAGATTGCCGGTGAGACCAATGTATACGAGCGCCTTTGCACCCCTAGCACGAAAAAAGTCATGCTGGATGATGAGAATCATAGCCTGGACCGTTTCAAGGGTGGGGTCATCCATTTCTATATTGAGCATCTGCTTTGCCTGGTTTACCATGCGCTCGCCAGCATTGAAAGGGAGCGGTGTGGCAATGGATGAGTGCGAGGAAAATCTTGCAGCCAAAGCGCACATTGACAGAAGGAGAGAGGATCTAACGCGGTTTTGAGAGAGACGGTGCATGAAAAGTTCCTCATGAAGAAACGAGTAACTATGATTGTGAATGTGGTAAAAGTAGAGTTCAACAAGATGCCTGACGATTTCTCTTGGGGGCAGTTCCGGATGGTCGGATGAAGGAGACGGGCCGATCGCTCCGGCAGAAGCGACTGAGTCCGGTGTCGTCGTACTATCCCCTCCTATTTGAGGGTCTAGCAAACCGGGATTCGCTTGCCGTAGCTGCTGAGCTATACTCACTGCTGGATTGGTGGCAAATTCGTGTCCATTTTGATTACCATTTGTGAAAGACTGCTGGTCAATGTAGTTTGAGAGAGATCGCACCCGGCGCTCCAGCATTTCGCGATAGCCAAAACGCGAGCCCCTGTTGCGCACCATAGGGTACAAGCAGGGCACGGACAGCTTGATACAGTTTGAGCAAGCTGGACGGCCACCGGAACATTTTATTTTGCGTTTCCGGCAAACCGAACATGCCACGGGTTTTTTCTTGATGGGTTTGTTGATGGGGCTGGATGGGCCTCGAACCAGCGCAGCTTTCTGCATGACTACCAGACGGTCAAAGTCAATTTGCGGGTCACTGCCAACTTGATGATCAAAATCAAATTCAGAACTTCGAGAGCGAACGGAGAAAAATCTGGGGCGATGCAAGGCGGGGGTGGGGAGTTTGGGGTTGGGCTTGGCAAATACCACGCTGGGCTATAGCTTGCGGGGGACCGAAAGGGTTTCCAGAGATGGATCGGATAAGTTAGTTGCTAGACAGGGAAGAGAACTCGAAGCGAAGAAAGAGAAATGCGAGGCTGGAAGGGGGCATGAAAAGGTGGCGAGGAATGGGATGGAAAAAGAGCCGTATTCAGAAACTCAGACCGACTTCGAGTCGATCTAGAAACTTCTGCATAATTGGTGTTATTGCAAATGTGCCAGTCTCTGTTGCTCGCGTGCTTGCTTGGAGCGGGAAACACCTGACGGTTGTGGCAGTTGCCGAGAGATATCCGCGGGAGCAGGAAACGGCCAGATAGTGCTGTGGTATTTTCACCGGAAAATCAGCGCCAGTATGTATCATCGCTACAGCCGGACGTGTCACCTTATCGAACCCCCTCCTATCATATTGCCGATAAATTTCGCTTCTCCGACCGCCAAGATTCCACGGCTGTTCCCCTGCCCCCCACGCCGCATCCACTTTGTACCGCCGAACACTAAACGCGGCAAACAAGCGGGGTCGGATTCAGTAAGGATGGGATATCGCCTACCCCACAGTCAGCGGGAAAGGGAGCCAGGGACTCGATGGCTTGGCATAGCCCTAGCGGAAACTACGCACTCTGTCTTGCCATTACCAAATAAATATCCGGCCCAAACGGATATAACGGCGTATGCCAAATTGGCTCTCGCACACGCATTTGAGCCTGCAAGGAGTGCATGTCTCGGTAACTGTCTGCATTTTGCCGATGGATATTGGGGGTTGGTGCCTCCTTCCCAGCTGCTCGGCGATAGCAAATTCCGACATTTGCCAACCGCACTCTGTACGTGGGAATGTCTCCACAAGCTTGGCACCCCAAAGCACAGCGCCAAAGGTGCTGAGCCTGCTGTGACATAATCAGCGGTCCGGTTCCGTCTTTAAAATGGCAAGGCTCAGGAACCAGTGGTGCTCTTTGCTCGCACGCCATTTGTCAGTGAACAAGAGGCAGCGGTCCATGATCCTGTATTTAGGAGCAAGCGCATAGCGCTAGCAATCCACAGCCCGCGCACGAGCTCCAGCTCTGTCGAACACCACTTTGAGGCTGCCTGCTGATGGGCTGGGAGAGTCTCTGGAGCCAGAGGCCCACATCCACCACCTAACCCAAATTAGGAAGGAAAACCCATTTTGGACATACGTAAACACTAACTTAGAAATCTAGAAGAGCCGCTGTGAAAGCGTCCTCCAACCTACCACCAATAAATCATAAAGCATTCGAATGGCAACAACAGCAAAGCTAGTTCAGAACTACTACCAGGCTGATGCTCGGAGACAAGCAGTTGTTTGGGAAAACAAGCAGCGCGCAGCTGTTGTGCAGCTTATGAATCTACACCACAAGCACGAAGCCGACAAAGAAAGCCAGGCTCAAATCAAAGCTCTCACGCAGAAGATTGAAGTTCTGTCCTCAGGCAGAGAGAAGGAACTTTCCCAGGCTCTTCACTCTCTAGAAAGTAAACACGCCGCCCAACTAGCGGCCATGAAAGAACAGCTCATCTCGAAAGACGCTGAAATCCGCCGCACAGGCGTTTATGCGGATGTTGGCCGCGAAGTCGATAGACTCAAAATTGAGCTCAACCGCTGCAGAACAGAACTTGATGCAGAATACGATCTGCACCGTGCCACCGAGAAAGAAAACAAGTTGCTGAAATCAAAACTGGCACTTATGACTAGTGAAAAGCAGAACATGGCAGTCCAAATTGAAAACCTCAGATCTCAGCTTGCTGTGAAGTCGGGCGAACCGGTGGAATTTGTGTCTCAGGGCGACGTTGAGAAGCGAGAAACTGCCCAGCCGGCTGCCAGGCCAAAAGCTTCATTCCTAACTCCAACAGCCGCCTCTCTCGCACGCACAAAGCTCCAGGCAAATCAAACTACCAACATACCAAAACCCAGTCCCCCAAAATTCACTTTTGGAACCCCCTACAAGCAGCAGAGCAGCGAAAAACCTATCGAACTTCGCAAGTCAATTCACAAGCCCTCCAGGGAAGATGCACCGACAACACCCGCTGACAAATCTTTGACGGGACTTGCCCCTCCTAAAAGATCTCTATTTGACGACGAGTCATTTGCTGTTTCTCCGGCTCACACTAAGAAGAGAAAGGTGAGAGAGCTAATGCCGGAATCAGAAGACGAAAGCGACCGCCCCCCACAGAAGAAAGTTGCTCCATCCAAGGCTCGTCTTCTTCTCAACAGCCTGGGACGGCCATCACCCCGCCGAAAGGACACGCGGATCAAAATGATTGTATAATTTATATTTATTCATGTATGCAATGGGGGATTAGTTTATCATAGTTTGGCGCTGACGGCCGACAGTCTGTATTTGACATCCTTAAGCTGCTTGTTATCCGGCTTCCATTCGTCAAACTCCTTATAAAGAAGCTCGAGTTGTTCCTTCAAAGCTTGCCGTTTGGTCGCTTCAGCCAACAACCCATGGACACTCCATGGGAGCAGATAAGGATTATTATCCGCTCTAGGGACATTGAATGGCAAAAACTGAGGCGGCTGAGAAGATACTGAGGTTGTTTGTAGAGCAAATTTGATTGCCATGTCATAGACCTTTGCTTCCTCGTAGATTTTGGAATGTCCACCGCCTGTTAGTGTGCCTCCAAGTGCACCAGAAATTTCCTTGATTACAGCGTGGTCGCTGACACCGACGTTTTTGAGATGCAACGCAACAGAAATGAGGGTGCTGACAAACTCGGGGGCCACATCCTTGCCGTCAACATAGACAGCTCTGAAAATATTGGGATGGGCAACGTGGATGCAAGTAGATGAGTAAAGAGGAACAAGCTGATCATTCATGGAGCCGATGTAGATGATCTTGGTACCAGATGTTAGCAAAGTAGTGAGAGACTCTTGATATTTGACGCTCATGGTGGACAGGGGATTCTGGAACTGGAACAGCTCTAGTAAAGACGCATTTTCAATCGAGGAGTAAGCCCGCATAATGTACTTTTGGTCAAGACCAGGCATGGGGCCAATGGAAATAGAAGCCATTCCAAGCAGAGCGGTCTTCACTTTGGGTTTGAGAACGCCTTCAGTGAGTAATCGCGCCAGAAGATGGACAGCGACAGGAGTGCCTTGGGAGTGGGAGGCAAAATAGATGAAGTCCGCTTGTTTAATGTGATCGATCCAGTTCAAAAGCAGCCTATAAAGGTGGTCGACTCTATTAAGCACTTTGCCTTCACCTTCGAGAGCAACCTGTTCTATCTCAATGGCAATCCCATAAGACTCTGCCCACCGTTGCACGCTGCGGGCAGCTTCCGTCGCAAACTTAACAGACGTACCTGTCGGCTCGCCAATAAAGGTGCGAAGCATTTTATTAGGGAAAAAACCATGGACTCCAATCACAACAGCGCGCTTAATCTTAATAGGGCTCGAGAGATAGACATGGTCATGTAACTGCGACGGAGAACGAGTATTTGTACCTACCCACTCTCCAATGCGACGCAAAGACGAACCAATGCGGGTGACGGCTGTTTGCTGGCGGAGGCACTCCTCTATGGAGGGGAGAACGAGATTTGGCCGCAAAATTTTACCAGGTTTTGTTGGCGTGGTTGAGCTCTTACGCGGAGGAGGATCTTTGTGCTCGGTGGCTGTGGCCTCTTGAGGGTTGTTTTGAGAGGCTGTGCCTTCAACAGCGAGTTGGCCCGTGTTTGAGCCACCCGAAGACCAAAAAGCCCACGAGCGCTTTTGCTCAGGACCGGAGTTGGGTGAGGGAAGATCATGGTCCACAGGAGATTCGATTGCGCTAGGTTCCGACTGGGTGAGCTTTCCAGACTGTTGGATGGCCTGGAGCCGTTCTTTAGCAGATAAGACGGCCTCCGACGGCTGAGGAGGACCTCCGGCTCCGGTCTCTACCGATGCCGGGATATCCAGCTTCCCTTCAATAGATGGAGGAGCGGCAGCGGGAGGAGCGCTCTGCTTGTCACCTTGAGATCCAGTAGTAGCTGGTTTGGAGCCCGCCTTACCCCACACCCAAGAGTACCAGCTCTTGTCAGACTGCTCCGACTCCTTTTCTTGGAGCAGAGGGCGATTGTCTAGAACCATCGATTGACTTCTGGAAGAGTTTGCCGAGGCCAAAGACGGAGCCTTGGACCCGTTGGCTGCGTTCATGGCAACCTCAAGCTGCACGTGACTTGTAGTTGACTTTGTACGGTCCTTCTTGACAATCTGACGGGTTAAATGCTCTGTAGATAAGTTGATGGACAAATCGGACTCGAGAGAGTTGGGCAACATGGCTGGGGAGCCGTGGCCGAGTGGGGAGGGCGGGCTCGTGTCGCCACCTCCACCGTTGGAGGAGGATGTGCCCATAGCGGGGGTCGTACCGACAAGTTTGCGAAGAGATGAGAGGGAAGACCGGGGAACTATTTGCTGGGTAGATTCAACAGAGGCAGAGACGGTCGATACTGCAGAAGATTGCAGTGGTGGTGTTTTGGTTAGCAGGTGGGGTGCCTGTGGTAGTGGCGCCGAAGCTAGTGGGGAGGTGTGAGTAGCCGCGGCTAATGGGATGTTGATGGCGCTGGGGTGGAGATTGCTGGTTGAGGAGTTTTGGGTTTTGGTTGGTGGTTGAGCCTTATTTGAGGACTTCCTCCGCATTTTCAAGAATTAGACAAGCAAGCCTTTTGTGTAGAAATGAGCCTGCAAGGCAATTTACTAGCTTTCAATGCGCCCGGCCGTTATCCGTTGGGTGGAGCTGATTAAAAGGTTGTGTTGATTTGGTGGGTTCGTCGACTGACTAGGGGGTGGCTAAGTGGATAGATTGTGGCAGATAGGTTTGGATTGGCCAGTGGAGGCTCAGAATGCGCTCAGTAAAAGCAAAGCTAGTCTGCTTCCAGAGCAACTTTCCAATTTTTTGATCGTCTAGGGTAAGAAGAAGCGTTATTACCGAGCCCTCCGCGCATGTGATTTTTATGCCGTCTCGCTGCAATAAGATAAAGGACCCTAAATCCGTCACGTGGACTGCACTGCAGTCTGCAGACATGGGGCACTGCCCCAAGATTATTAGTATACCGGGCAACGAGCTCGCAACAGGAAAACTGTACAGCCAGAAGGACCATGATAAGGCTATCAGAAGTTTGTTCGAGACCAGTCAATAAGGCTTGAGACCTTGTCGTTGAATTTTTACTTTTGGCAAAGCTCTACCCTCGCTAGAATAACCTCATCGCCTGCCCAAAATCTCAAGGTTTGCCCAAACAGGAAAAAGGCTGGCGAAAAAATAAGCCAGTTTCAATAGGCCCGGACTACTCCATGTCACATATCGACAAGAAGCCTAGAACAGAACTCGAAATGAAACAGTTCAAGCTCGCAACTCACTCTGGAACGTTCCATGCCGACGAATCTCTCGCAGCCTACATGCTGCGACTCTTGCCCCGCTTCAAGTCGGCCTCGCTCACCCGCTCGCGAGACCCTGAAGTTCTCGAAGCCTGCGACATTATCTTTGATGTCTCAGGAAAGTATGATGGTGTCAAGTACTTTGATCACCACCAGAGAGGCTTTGATGAGGTTTTCAGCACCGAATTCAAGACCAAGCTCTCGTCAGCTGGCCTCATCTACAAGCACTTTGGCCAGGAAATCATCGCAGAGATCCTCAAGAAAGAAACTTCAGACCCAAGCATTGATGTCCTTTACAAGAAGATTTATGCCGAATTCATCGAGGCTGTTGACGCCAACGACAATGGCATCAACGCTTACCCGGAGGATGTGGAAGCCAATTTTAAGACCAAGGGCCTCACTTTGCCCTCGGTGGTTGCGGGTCTTAACCCGCTCTGGACAGAGTCCAATTCAGATGAGGAGCTTGACAAGCGTTTTGAGACTGCAAGCACCGTAATGGGCACTGCTTTCCAGCGCATGGTTGAGTCTTACGGTCTTGGCTGGTGGCCGGCAAAGTCCATTGTTGCCGACGCCTTTGACCAGCGCGAGCAATACGATAAGCAGGGTCGCATCTTGGTGCTGGATCAGTTTGTTCCTTGGAAAGAGCATCTTTACTCCATCGAGAAAGAGAAGGCTGTCCCAGAGCCCATTCTTTACGTGCTTTACTCTGACGGCAAGGGCTGGCGCATCCAGGCTGTGCCAGTAACCAGCAGCTCATTTGAGTCTCGACGCCCCTTGCCCGAGGCTTGGAGAGGTGTTAGAGATGAGGAGCTGTCTAAGCTGACAGAAATTCCTGGCGGTGTTTTTGTCCATGCCGCCGGTTTTATTGGTGGCAACCAAACCCGCGAGGGCGCTCTGGCCATGGCACAGAAGGCTCTTACCCTTTAACGGACCTGAAAATATTCCCATTTTTACCTGACACTAGGACTATATAAATAAATAAAGAATTACCTCCTTCAAGCAACGTACGGCGGCGGTGCATTCTCGCGCACATTGGCGGAGAAAAAATCCATGAAGATCTCCTTGGAAGATGGCTTTCGCGACGAAGATGTCAGCTGCGACATGTAGCGACCAAGTTTGTCCGGAATTTCGACAAATGTGGTCGAAGAGGGTGCGACAGAGGAGACAGAGGCTTTCTCGTCGTTTTTTGCAGCCAGCACCGAATGCGAAGTCGCTGAAGTAGCTGACACAGGAGCAACCGCGGTAGGTGAGATCGGAGCAGCCGAAACTGTCGCAGAAATGGCAGTAGCCGCAGGCACGGTCTGATGCTTAACGGGTCGAACTTCTGAGACTGCAGGCGTTGTGGCTGGAGCAGCAGATGCAGCACCCTCCAGTGCTTCAACCTCAGGCCGAATAGCCTTGACTGCGGAAAGCGCTGCAGCCCTTGGTACTGGTGCCACCGGTCTTGCAGCTGGTGCTGCAACAATTCTGTCTGCATCTTCCTTTGCCTTGCCAAGTTTGATGACTCTACGCTTCGGCTTGACGCCGCCCTTGCGCTGGACATAGCGCGACTGCAATCTTGCAATTTCACTGACATCATCACCACCAACCTCTGCATGGATGGCCTCTTCACCAGAGAACTCACGGTCCATGACAGAGTCCATGTTGGAGCGGTACGCAGCGTGGGCCACAGATGGAGTAAACAGCGAGAGAGTGCTCTGAGAGGCAAACAGCGTGTTGAGACGGAGAAGAGAAGCTGGAGACAGTTCTGGCGACCCAGGGTTAATGTCTACAAAGTTTATGGGCTTTGTGGAAGCACCCGAAATCTTTTCATTGGACGCCGTCACAGCCTGAATCATGCCAGACTGCCTCGTCCATCGTAGCGATAGTTTGTGCAGAATAGAAGGCAGCTCTTCGCGGCAAAGAATTCTGATTTGTTTCTCAATTTGGGTCTGCAGAAACTTGTCAATTCCGGGTACTTCATTGAATGAGGAAGATACTCGCAGAGACTCGAGAGGGTCGTTTCTGAAAACAATTGTGAGTCCTTTGGCGCGGCTGAATACGAGAATGATAATGCCACTGAGCTGAATATCTGAGAGCGTCAGGGTGAGAGGCATGTGAAGGGGCTTAGCTGCTGCAGCGAATTTAGGTTGTGTGAAGGCTGGGGCCGTTTCTGACATAATGCATAGGGGGTTCGCCTGGATTTTGGTCTTGAGTGTCATGCAACCATTTCCAGCGTATTTGAGCTTGAAAATTCCGCGGAAACGGTCGTCAGCAAGATCTCCAATCTCCAAAATTTCGAGGTTCGGAGCAGTATCGCCGAGGTGCAAAGAAGTCACCTCAATTCTATCGACAATAATGGGAGGTTTGGAAGGTTTGTTGAGAGCATCTGTGATGAGCTGTTTAGCCTTTGAATAATCCTCGTTATCAAAGGACTTCCAGTCGAAATGAAAGGACATTTTTGCGACGTTGGAGCAGCTAAAGATAAGGCAGGCTAAGGGGGTCAAGTCTGACAGAGCAGTTAAAGTAAGGGATTTGCGAAGCTTATTCTGTTCACCACTTGTACTGGATCGTCACAGTTCTGTTGCTGTACTATCTTCACTGGAGCTTGGCTCAGTTTGCGGTGCAACTTGGTGTTGTAGTGCTGAAGGAAAATGGTTTTTTTCTGGGGAAGGCGCCGGTAATATCGGAAATTACTGTGCGGGAAAAAACGGGACGGCTGTGTTTTTTTGGCAAATGGGCTGAGAGGCAAAACACGACAATTGTGCGGGGTGCAGGGATGGGAGCAGGGAATGGAGAAAAAGAGAAAAAAGGGGGGAAGTGCGTGCAGGGCAATGAAGGAGAAAAAAACTGATTTCCTACATTTCGCACTTTAGCGCGGCTTATTTCTAGGGCAACTCATTGATCTCTTTTCCCCAGCGTCGCCTTTGTTTTGGCATTTACTGTTTAGGCTTGCGAGTGGCGGCGGCGGCAACCTCGCGCCCCTGTCCGCCGGGCCGAGCTTTGGGGGGCAGTTTTCCGTTCCTGGGTTGCTGCTCCACTGTGAGAGAAGATTACGCGTCTAAATTCAGCGCTCGAGGTATGGTGCAGGCCATTATGAGCTCCAGCTATACCATACCCCAATCGGCCGTAGTTACTCGCTCTGATTCTCTACTTGAAGGCGTGGGGCAAGAGGACGAGGGGCAACGCCCCACTATATAGTAGCCTACAATATGTAGGGCGGAATCAGCGATGGCCCAGTGGTGCACTGCCAAGAGCATCGCGATAGCCAGCTAGATAAATCTCTTAACATTGGATTATAAATAATCGTTCCCTACACTCCTACACAAATACCATGTCATAATGATTGATCATGGTCTGCACGATTGTCTGCATCGGTCCAAGCGTCTCAATCTCGTTGGTACTTCCGCCAGGCAAAAACGAAATGGCAAACACAATTGCCAGATTTATAGTGTTCATGCGATTCGCGTCGTGCCGAGCAACTTCGTTCAAGTGCTTGATAAGCCGCTTCACAACATAGTAGTTGTACGCCGGCAGGCGCACAACAGCTACCTTCAGGTAGTTCACAATGTTGGCCGTGTCATCCTGAGAGAATCCGGCGGCGAGATACTCACTAAGCAGCTCACTTGTTAACAGCGGATCAGGCAGCTCTCTCAAGTAGAGCTTAAAGCAACCTGCCACAGTGTTCACATCATACCACATGTCATCTTGCATGTTGACATCTTTACCAGAATCAAACGCCGCCTTGAGCGCGTTGATGGAAGCGAGTGAGCCAGATATACGATATAGACCAAGCTCGTCTAATCCACGCGCCTCAATCTCAAGCAACAAAGTCTCAAATACTTTCGGCACCATTCGGTTTTCTCTCTCACACACAATGGCCAAAGGCACACCAAACACCTTGGTCGAAGTTGATGCCCGGTCTTCCATGGTTTTGGAATATATCTTGCCAAATGCGAGCGCTTGAATCCATTGCTCAGCGTCATCATCACTTGTTGCTTGCACAATCAGATCTGACGCCGATGCTCCCGTTGAACCAGCAGGCGTGAGCTTAATCATGGTCTCGGAAATTCGAATAATGTCCGTTGTGTGAAGAGCAGCAGAAAAAATCACCTTGGCATTCTTGTCGACTTGGAGTCGAGGAAGCTCAAAAACACTGACTATCCTATCGGAAGGAGGGGTAAAAGAGCTGCCAAAAGCCATAGAAATAGGACGCACAGCCTTGAGCAACCCCCCAAACCTGGACCTGACTTTCCCTTTATCCTCAACAGTCAAAGAGGGCTCAGAGTTGCCCCCTTTCTTGATTGATGCCCCAGTAGACGAAGATGCGAGCTTGCTGAATCTGGAAGACGACGCTGACGCAGACCCTGCTCTTTGCTTCTTCAAATCTCTAGTCATCTTTTCAAGCACCTCCTGCTGCTTATAGTCTCGCTTCATCTTATCGATCTCGGCGGAAATCACCGACGAAAACACTTTGTGCTTGGGGTTAACTCTGTAATCCTTCAACTCCTTCGAAGCAGCGTCTTTGATCTGTCTCTTCTCAAATTTGAACAGGCCCTTGACGGGGTTGAGAAGAAATGCGATTCTCTTGAACCTTTGTTGCTGGATTTCCGAGCTGACGCTGGGCATTGCGCCATCACCAGGCGCACGAATCTCTTGCACATTGCTCACCAGATTGTAAATGTATCGTCGTTTGTCAAAGTTGATGAGCTTGGAGTGCTCCAGAGACATGTTGGGTACAAAACAAACAATTTCTAGCATCCGCTCAATAACCCAGCCAACACATGGCACAAGGGGAACGTTGGCATTTTCGTGGCGGAACATGCTTTCAGGAAGGTTAGGGATGAGGCTTTCCACATCCATAACAACTTGTTGAATGGAGGGATTTCCATCTCTACCAAGTTTGAGAGAAGAGCTATGCATGAGCTCATTAGCCGCAGCAAACCACGATCCAGTGAATGTTCGCGACTCCGGTCGAAGAATAGCCGCTGTGAAGGCGCTCTCGAGGAATGATGGAATGCTTGGTGTGGTATCACTTCTATCCTCACTCTTCGCAAATATATCCGCACGAGACATCCGTGAACGGATAATGCTCAAAGCATACAAAATGCAGAGCATTCTAGCCGTTCGTTCCTCCTTGGAGATTCCAGGCTGAGAAATTTCGTAGACAAGATAGTCAACAATGTTGAAGTGAAGCTTGAAAAGCTCCTGAATGGGAGAAGGGAAAGACGCCACAATGACCCCAGGCGCGCCTTCTTTCAGTAAATTGTTGAGATAGCAGAAAATGTCCATGACCACTACTTCGTCCTCATTTTGAACTTGCGGAACCTTATAGTTGTAAAATCCTGTGAGGTCGACAGACTGCACCTCCAACACCTCAAAAAGTTCGATCCAATCAAGCAGCTTGATATCATTGAAAATGGTGGATACACTAACGTTCAAGTCATCCACGAAGCGCTCCATCCTTGTAACTGTATCAATCAGACCATTGTTGACGGGTAAATTATCAACCTTGGTGCCCGCGGGAAAATTCGGCTGGAGAGGGGTGATTTCACAAGGTTTGTAACACTTGCGAAGGAAGAGCTTTTTGATTTTGCGATGATGCTCGTCAATGGCAGAGAAGTACTTCTTCAAGTCAGCTACAAGCTGAGGGAACTCCTTTTTCTGTTCAATAGCCGTGGCCCATTCATGGAATTCACCTTCCATTGTTCCGAGCAGCTGCAAGAATGCTTGCTTCACACCCAGGTCATTATTGAAGTCACTGAAGTACTCCGAGATCCACAGATGAAACGCCTCTAACACTCCAAGATGAATTTTAGCAACAATGCCCCAGTCAATGGAGTCGCTCTCATGGCAAACGGCGTCCCAGTTCGGAAATGCGTTAGGACCAGAACCAGACCCAAAAGAGTCAGTAGATGCATCACTGTGGATTCCAAGCATCTTGTTGCGCGCGAAAACCTTTTCTCTCGTTTCTCGGTATGTTTTGGACAAAGGTTCACTCATGACGATTGAAACTGAGGCAGATTTAGCACCCAGAAATCTCTTGCTCAGGGCCTCGATAAGAGAGAGCGGCGAGCAGAACGACCGGAAAGTCGCGAAAAAAGTGAGGGTATAAGTGTCCATGTTTGTTCTGAATTTCACGTCCTTCTGGTTATTTCCGGCCAACAGGTCTTCTGTGTGCACAAACGGAGAAAAGTCAAAGATACCAAGAACCAAAATGTCCACCAGACGCTCAAGGTTGGCCGCCTTTACCACAACGGTTACGGGCTTCTGCTTCTTAATCTGTTTTGGAGATCCAGGCTCCTCTTTTGCGTCATCCAATTGGGATTCCAGATCCAAGGATTCGAGATTGTTGAGCTTTTCAGCCAGTTTATCAGAAATTTGAGCAGAGTATCGTTTAGAACCAATCGACAAACGTTTGACGTTTTCAATCACAGATGACGGTCTAGAGGAGGTCTCATCGTCAAAAGCTTTGAGGACAATATCATCATTGATGTGGTAAACAATAGCACCAACATTCAAAACGTCTCGGATGGTCTTGGTGAAGACATTTTTTGAAGAGCCATATTTGGTGGCTAGCTGGCGGCCACTATCGTCAAGATCGGAATAGCCTGTCGTGGCAATCAATTCACGATGAGAGAACGGGAAAGACATGGAACGATGCAGAGTTGATTGAGAACCGTCGTTGGAACCACTAAACCGCGGAACAGACGGATGCGAAGGGAGAGTATTTCCAGTCGAATTGAGACGACTCTTCTTGCCATGAAGCAAAACGCCAGAAGCGGCAACAAGCACTGGCTTGGAAAAGAGCTTGTATGTGGAGGAAAAATCCGTGAATATCAACGGTAGATAAGAGCCATTACTGAGAGGAGATTTCTGCGCATAGTGATATTGAAGATAGTGGCCCAATCTTGCAGGCTCGATTGCTAAGGAGAGTTGCAGAACCTTATCAGCCGAGGGAGGAGTTAGCTCAGCATACTTATTAAGAAGATGATAGAGCAGGCTCTGAATTGTAGTGATGGGTTCTGGCGGGCCATCAAAAGTATCATCATTTTGGGGCACCTTCTCAAGGTATGCCTTCCATCTCTCAAACGCTAGCTTGACGCGATTGTATCGGGTTTCGCACTGCTTGAGAGAAGAATCCTCGTCATACTGGATGGAGAGAGCACCAAAAAAAGGAACGACTCTTTCCTTAGGGCACGACATACCAATTCCCTGTGGAGCGAGAACATGGTAAGACTTTTTGGATTGCTCAATGACGGTGCGGTGACGCTCGATATCAAAGACGACAGGAACCCACTCTTTAACTACTCTATCGCGAACGAGCTGAGGCAAATAAGTCCAGACCGAAGAGAGTCTGAGCACCGGGGTTGAACAAATGACTGTTGCGATGGCGAGCCAACCAACCATATCACCGTATGTTTTGAGTGCATTGCCAACATCGATCCAGCGAGAGAGCAAAGCGACTCGAGATTTGACGGCGAGTTTGGGCTGGAAGAGGTGATCAACAATCTGCTGCCCAAGAAACTGATGATTGACCATGTCAAAGACCATGGGCGAATATCTGCGGTAGCCCGAGTTTTTGGGTGTGTTGTACAACAATGAGATGTCAGTGAGGGGTGACCAGACCGATGCGAAATTGAGATCAAAGCAAAATATTTGGGCGGCCATCGTTCCTGCTGGGATTTCAAGAAAGAGCTCTGGCGAAAAGAGAGCAGCTGGAGTGGGCGATGGCTGATGGGGATGCTGCTGCTGTTGCTGCTGCTGCTGTGACGGCACAGAGGCAGGGGAGTTAACCTCAAACACTGCGAGGAAGGCCTTGAGTTTGTCGGAGGCATTGTCGGGGTACTTCTTTTCGACTGCTGTCCAATTTGCTGAAAGTTCGAGCTGCCCAGACGTGTAGCTCAACAAATTATTCATTTGGCGCTGTTTGGTGGTGACTGAAAGCTTGAGAGGCTGCGCAATGTCGTCATTGAGGTAGGAGAGGCACTCAACGAGGTGCAAAAGAGACGAGAAAACGGCTGTTTCAAGCAGCATTCCAGAGAAAGAGTCCTGAACGGTCTCGACCACTATTTGAAGCCTGTGAACGACGGTGGAACGATAGCTTGTCTTTGCCATTTGGCTTAGTGCGTACTCCGCAAACGTATCAAGGGCGAGACAAATGTCACCGGCCCAGAGCGGCATGAGGATGAGAACGGATCTGGCAAAAGAGTCCTGGCAATCGCTGAAGAGGACATACGAGCAGAGGGCCTCAATAGAACCGCCAACAACAACAGGATGCGTTTCGGGGGCTGCTGAGGAAACGTTTGGCGTGGAAGGATCTTCCCAAATAAGTTCTGGATGAAGTCCTCCTTCACAATTCAGGAAGCGGATACCGCCATGGGGTGAGCTTCCGTTGGTTTGTGCTGCTGGCCGTGAGAAGGAGCCATTGGTGGCATGGGGCGATACTGAGATGGCTGAAACAACGCGTTTGTGAGACGAGGCCGAGGCAAATGTTGGAACTAGCGTTGAGTTGGAGGACTCGAGATCTGGCGCTGGCTCGCTTGGCAGAGACACGTCAAAGGCTCTGATACCCACGTCTCCTGCGGGGCGATAGAGGGTAAGGGTACCATCTTCGAGAGAAGCTGCAGCCAGTTTGGATGTGCCCGACGCGAAGCGGTTGACCCAGCCGTCTTTTTTCGGATTGACCAGGAGAGGTGAGGCAGTTCGGGCCGGGATTTGTGGTGGGGCCAATGGGGCAGTAGCAGCAGCAGCAGCAGCAGTAGTAGTAGCACTTGCTGCTGCAGGGGCCGAAGCGACTGAGACCTCTGTGGTGGACGAGAGCTGTGGAGATTGGTTCGTTTGAATGGCAAGGCCAGTTGGTTGAGGCGGTTGAGTGGTTGGTGCCGATGGCGCTGAGACCTCCGACGGAGCCTCTGTAGATACTGGGTCTTGTTGATGCCTGGGTTAGTACGGGCTTGGACACCTTAGGAGGAGTGGGGACTTGGGAGTGCAGCGAGTGGACCTATAGGAGGAGACGGAATGGTATAAGAAAACAAGTCGAAGGGCGACGAGAGCAAACAAAAATACCCTGAGACACTTGGCAATGAGCTGAAAATGAATCGAAAGGCCATTTCGAGGATTCCCGAGGAAAAATCACTCCAATCATCACCGAAGGAGTCGTGCCGCGCCTCTTGGCATCGCATCTAGACCCGCGTTGAGCGCGCTGGAAACGAGAAACAAGGCTTCGCAATCAGCAGAAGAGCCTTGGAGGAGTGTGAAAACGCCATAAAATCCCAGAAAATTGCCAGAGGAGCGAGTTCAAGGCCAGCTGAGACAGCAGCGACCGGGGAGACGCGGGCGTAGTGGGCACTACTGTCGCAGGGCCCTGCCGCTCCATTTGTGCGGCATACTCGCGTTGGACCCCCAGAGGCCACACCCATATAGTATACTTACTCATCTTCGTCTCTCTTATACATGTCGGAGACCCGTGATGGAGCAGACTCCGACCTTGTGTGCTTAGATCCCTGAGACGAGCGCTTAGCCGAAACAGGCTCAGCCACATCGTAGTAGGTGGAACTCTCCATGGTGGAGTTGACGGAGATGACCGAGTCTGTGTCTACCCCCGAAGAACGCCGTTTCCAGGGCCGTAGGCGATGATGAGAAATCATTTGCGCGCGACGGAAGTTCGTGTGTTGGCGACGAGAGTGATAGGGAGGGTAAGCAGAGATGGGGAGTAGGGAGTCGGCGCGCAAGTCTGGCAGAAGCCCCTTTGGGTCTGGGAGGATTGGGAGAGTGGGGTGGATAAGGGGGTAGGGAGGAGAGAGTAGAGGGAAGAGGAGGAGAGGAGAGGGGAGGAGGAGGTGGGCGGTGGAGAGAAAGAAGAAAGGCAGGAAGAAAGTGTCTGCCGATATGGGGTCGCTTGTGCCAGTCAGCAGCTACCGCCACTGCCTTTCCACTCTTCCAAGCGCTCCCTACCCACGTCACTCACGCGTGTTGCGGCCTGACCACCTCCTGAGGCACACCTGCCAGCCCATTTGGGCTCTGCAAGTGGGTCTGGAGGGTCGCTTGCGCCAGGAGCGTCCGCTCCACAGACCCGAAATTAAAATTGATTACATTCCGACAGCACGCCAGGGCTGTCTACTGTCGCCACTGCTTTCTATGCCATTTTCTTCCCACTCGCCTCACAATACTCTTCGTCTCTTGGCTCCGTCCCTGCCAGCTGGTGTCCATCTTTAACCGCTCGGCAGCTCACCCCTGACAACGCTTCATGTTTCTGCTTGTCTCAGATTAATCAGGGCACGGGCCAAAAGAGATGCAGAGGTGCTTCTTGGCGAGCAGAGCTCAAAGAAGGTCGCCAGACAGCTAGAAATCATTGAAAATGTTGGCCGAGATTCACGTCTCGCATATCTTCTCCTTTACCCCCTTTCTCACCCTCCTTCTCTCGCCTAAACAAGGCACCCCACATCCCGGCTCCGACGATCGGTCCCAACCCGACACCCTGGCATCCCCTGTCCCCCCCACTGCAGCCCCCTAAAGTTTAGGGCCCAACCGCTCGCAGCAGCCCCGCGCATTGCAGGAGGACCCAGTAACTGGCCCGTTGCCTGCTCTGCCGCCAAACACGTTCTCACGGCAACGGCTCTAAAACCTGGGCATCTGAGCGGTACGCAGCATCCCTGTTTCTGCCCCACGCTACGTGCCAGACATGCAACCACTCCTCCACCAGCCATCGAGGATAGCTCCGTCCCATGCTCGCTCACGCACGACTCTCGCTAACGCACGACTCTCGCTCACCCGCATAATGGGGCACTCCCCCGGCTGCGAGTCTTGCCCCACCCCGCCCCATAGCTGTCGACGGCCGTGCCGCCCGCAGCAATCCCCGAGTGCTAGTGCGCAGACACGGCCTGCACACTGGGAAAAGCTGCCGTGGCCCGCCATTATTATCGTCACATAATTTATCGTTCTGGCGGGGCAACGCCCCACCAGTAGTGATGGTGATGGTGATGGTGATGGTGATGGTAAGTTCATGCTGGCGAGGCTACGCCCCACCAGCTTCGCAGTGGAAGTTTCATTACGGTGGCACAGCCAATATATAAGATGTCTAAAGAGGGGCGTAAAGGATCTGGGTCACGTACTTACCCGAGTACCGCGAAATGCTGGCAACAGCGAGAGTGTTGTGCTTGATACTGGCGGTCGCCAAGTGATTGAGCACCACATGGTTGGGAATCGGCAAATCGCTCTGTGAGTCCGTGTTGAGAATGACACCCTCGAGGTGCGGAGGCAGCGTCGGCGGCGTCACAAACGACGAAGAGACAAACTTGTCCATTTCAACCCCGTCCGTGAACAGCGTCGGGACCTCTGAAGAGTACTCGTAGACCGGCACGTGCTCCTCCACCTGTTCGTAGCGTGTAAACTGCTTGTCATGACCGTACTCGTCGTCAATCTCAAACGTCTGTTCCTGGTTCTTGGGGTCCGACACCTCAATGTAGTTGACAAGGTTGCCCATGGAGTCGGTCGCTGTCGGCAGGTGGTCGGAGCAGCGCAGTTCATTGTCCACCACAAAGCGCATCTTGTGTGTGCCCTCGGGCAGCCTCAGCATGGTGGAAAACTTCCCGCTCTCGGCGTTCCATAGCAGCTGAATCATTTTGCACCAGCCGGTGAAGGATCCGGTCACGTACACCTTGTGGCCGCCCTGAGACCAGTTCAGGGTAATCTCGTATAGGGGCTCGCGCTGAGCCGGCGTTTCCTTGGGGGCCTGCGGAAGCTGCACTTCCTCTCCAGAGTTGGCGCGGCTCAACGAGGGCCCTCCGCTAAAACCGGCCACGTTTTTCAGCGCGTTGAATCCAGCCTGCAGTTCCCCATGCGGCTCCCCGGCGTCCTCCTCCCGCTCCAGCAGAATTGTCGACTTGCGCCGCATGGGAGGCCGTGGCGCAACGGGCTCGTCCTTTGGGTCTAGCTCCATCTTATCAAACGACTTGGAAATCTGAGGAACGCCTGTTTCGACATCTGCAGCGCTTGCGTCGGATCCAGCATGGTGCGCACGAGTCGTCGCACTAATAGGAGGTGTCGTCAGCGGCGACTTCCTGGCTCCGTCTTCTGCAGAACTCGTGTTTCCCATCTCTTTCTATAAATCGGCAGAGTTTCTCTAGCTTTGAGCCAGTCGGCTGCTTCGGAATATAAGCTGGTTGTGTTTAAGCAGCTCACAATGCTCAATTTTGCTCTTCACTGGGTTGTGGCTAAGCCAGGCCCCGCTTTATCTAGACGTGGAGTGAAGAAGAAAGAGTTGAGCCGGGCCCAGCTGGGAGGCCCTCGCAGACCCTGGGTGGGGCAGTGCCCCACCCAAGGTCTCATGAAGCGTTGTCGATGGTTGCTTGGGTTGGAGCAATAGACAGAGCACAGCAGCGAGGACTCAGTGGGGCACTTCAAAATAGAGCTTGTTTGCTCTCAATTATAGTGAAGCCAAATTTAGACCAGGATCGGCCAGAGCTGTGCCTCAGAAGTGCCTAAACTCCACGGTGACTGACTGCTTGGGGTGGTGACGGGGTGCGCTCAAACGGGAGAGTAGAGGAATTGAGTGAAGAAGGGAAAAAACAGGGTGAGTAGTCGGGAAATGAAGCAAATAATGAGCAAAATGGGGGCAGCAGGTTTGGTAGAATTCCGCCAGCTGCCAAGCCGCAAAATTCAGCCTCAGTATATCAGACAGCTTACGCTGCACTAGCCTGGCGCTGGGGGCAGTGTGCGTCGGTTAATGGCAAGACAACGCGCAGCAGAGAGGGGCCGACGGCCGCAAAATAGAAGCCACGGAACTGTGGCACAGAACTGTGGGCATTGCAGATTGAAGAGCTTGCGTACACCTCCGCCGATTAATCCTCTCCTGTGACAAATAGCGCGGACCCCTGCTGGCGGCTGCCGGTGGCCACTGATGGCTATAAAAGGCTGGCGATTCCCAAACTGTCACTTGCACCGTGGACTGACACAGCACAGCTTTTGAGCAGCGTTGGGCGGGCACTTGAATTAAAAGTTATCGTCTGAAAATTGTAGAAAATTTCACATTCGGTCCTCCTGCTTTTGAAATAGCTTCTTGCCGTGGATCTGAGCCAAGTTAGCCATCACAGCCATACGCCCACCAGCCAACAGTTGCCTCCTAGCGCGCCGCCCTCCCAACTCACTGAAGGCTCCCTGCCAGAAGCAGCTCAAACGCGCGCCAACCCTCCCAGCCACGCCTGACGGACACTTCAAGCTCTGCAAGCGCGCAGGATCTTTGACACAATGAGAAATCCGCTCGTTCTCCCGCCTGTATCCAGAGCAGCGGCAATTGCCCTGGTCATATGCTCCGCTGCAAACACCATCCTCAAATACAATACGTGGCGCAATATCGAGGAAGCGCGCAAAAGCGATCCAAACTTTCCTGCCGTCAACTTCTCCCAGGTTGTCGTTACCGCGCTTACTCTCTACCCGTCACACGTGCTCTTGTCCCCGTGGACGCTTGTCACAGCCTCTTTCACTGAGACTTCCATTGTGTCGTTCTTCCTATCTATTTGGGCCTTCACTTTTGGCGGCCGCTACTGCGAGCGCGTGCTGGGTTCCCAGGAGCTGCTCAAAATATTGGCCATCGTCGCAATTCTCCCTATAATTGTCGCCACTTGCCTACACCTGGTTCTTGGTAGTAATGCCCAGGCCATCAATGGTGGCTACGCCATTCATGCCGCATTTCTCGTCATGTTTAAGCAGCTGGTTCCTGACCACACAATTGTCCTTTTCAAGAGCCCCTTCAAAGCCCAGGTCAAGCACGTTGTGCTTCCTCTCCTTCTCATCTATTCGCTGTTTGCTTGGGTCAGTGATGGCTTTGATGCTCCCGTCCTCCTTTGGTCGGGCTTCATCTTCTCCTGGGTCTATCTCCGCTTTTTCAAGATTTCATTTATTGAGCCAGAGTTGCCGACAACTGCGCTGGAAGAACGCGTCCCAATCCGCGGTGACTCTTCGGACACCTTCGCATTCGCCGAGTTTTTCTACCCACAACCGGTGCACGATGCGGTCGCGGTTGCCAGTGATGCTGTCTACGGCGCTCTTGTTAGTGCCGGTGTTCTGCGTGCATTTTCCCAGGACGAAATTGACCAGTCCAACCAGCGCTCTGCGCGGCAGGCGTCCGGGGTATCCTCCGAGGCCAACCGCCGGCGAGCTCTCGCCTTGAAGCAACTGGAGGAGCGAATGGCCCAGCAGAGCTAGCCAGCCGTAATGTAGACGCTATTTATGACTATCAATATGAAGTGATCCTTCTAGGTTATCTGTACAAGCTGTTGGAATACTAGGTCGTCAAGGGGAGTCGTAGTGACAGTACAATCATATGCAATATTATTGGCCGCGACGCTGCATCCAAAGGCAATGTATTGTCTGGCACAAGCTCTTGAAAGAACAAAAATTTTGCTGACGGCCGGGGGTCATCTCTTGGACACAGAAGCTGAAAAGTTCAGTTCATGGAGTGCTGTCCCACGGTAAATCTCTGACAGGGAATTTTTGCATGACTTGGCGGAGGTTTATCAAAGCTTACTTGAGTTGCGTTAGTGCCTAGTGGAATCTTGAATTGACGAATTACTTCGGGCAGCAGATCAGAATACTGGGTTGAGTAAGCCTTCTCGGCCACACATTAGCAAATACTTAGAATCTTGGTAAAAGCTTGGTTTCATCTAAGCTTCCTTGGCCATAGAATGGTGAGATCCAGCAACTCTATGCAAGGCCTGTTTCAGGGTAAACCTTTCTCGGCGACGGTTGGTGAGTTCTATGAATCTTCCTCTGTTTTGCTAAATTTCCGAGGCGAAAGTTGGGAAGATCCAAGATTCTGGGCGAAAGCTTGGCTCAGCCTGCCTTTCCGACCTTATTGGACGACATCATGGGAGTAACATGAAAAGATTTTCCGATCCTCACTGTATATGTTTGCTTCCTGAGAGATGCACTCTGAAATCTGTGTTGCTTTTAGTTCCAGGGGCGTTTAGTGTGGGTCTCCACCTGCATGCTTGCTGCACACGGTCCTTATCGTTATTGCCATTTTAGGTGAGCTGCGTGATGATCATTGGAACGCCAGCTTAGAGCAAGGTAGGATAATTCAAAGCACAAGGGGGATTCTTAATCTACGAGCTCGTTTTAAAATCTGTGCACAATGATAGTATTGCATGCATGTGCTCACTGAAAACTACCTCACACTCTTTTCGTGTATAGAAATTTTTGCATCAGCTACGTGCTATATGAATTATTTCTGTGATCTCTCTTGTTGCTCTCAGACATCCGATATAGTCCCTCAAAATTTTGCACGGCTAGTCTAAGATTATCCAGTCCTTAGTGCATCATAGTGCCACTGCAACAGTTTCAACTGTATGTTTCTATCGCACAGATGCACAATATCTAGCTCCATGTGATGTCACTGTATTGAGCGCAATTTCATTATGTTTTACAGCTCACCCAATTTAGATGACTTTGATGAAAGTTCCATGGCAGCAAAACTCACTGACATTCTCAGATGCGCTGCTAGGCAGTTTGCAATTCACGGTTGCACCCCAATGATACAGAAGTTAGCCACAAACTCATGATATTGATATAAGCTGCGCTGAAACCCAGCCGTGACTTTCATTGCGTTTTTTGATTGGCTTTAGCATTCCCTAGGCGGCCTGGGTAACCGTAGATTGGTCAGGACAACCTGATTGCTCTACTTGCCAATGACTACAAGGCATCTGTTTTGTACACTACCACGAAACAAGCCTTGCCCTTGCCAAATGGCCTTCAAAGTAGTAAAATCCTTTGCATCAGCATAGATTTTGTGCTTTACAGAATCCGCCGGAAACAGTAGACTGGTGTCCTATTATCTTATGCTGACACGCGCTTATCATTGGCAAGTGAATCTTCCCCGTGGAAGTGACATGCAGCAGATTTTAAAAAAAGCCAATTTCGTTTGCTTGTAAGCTAGTTCAGAAGTATTGCTCTCAAATGCAAATACCTGGCTGAGGAGTTGCTCTTGGACTGAATCCTCCCCACAGATACATACTTTACCTGATCTCTTCTGACCCAACCACTGCAACGACCATAACCATTACCGACAACATCGCTGCTGCCGTTATTCCTTTTTTCCTTTTTCAAGTCCTGGCAACTACAAGCTCTGCGATGCAATGTAGTGTTTCTGGTTGACTCTGTCATAGTGCTGATGACTCAATATTGATATCCTTCAGCAATCGAGTCGAATTCCGGTAAGACCCCAAAAAGCAGTCATTACATTCAGATATAACTGGTAAGTTCTAGACAAATCTCCACAACAAAGTATTCAACCATAGTCTTGTCGAACCAGCTTCGTATCTTCTAGCGTAAGCGATGAACAATGCATGTTCAGGGGCAGCTGAATTAGCCCTGGCAAACTTGTAAGCAGATCGGTCATTTATTACAAAAATATTTGCAGAAATAACGGACTGATCGAGAAGGAATCAGAAATTGAGCAAGGGGTGCCAGTTATGGTGTGAGAACCTGCCACCCCGGCGTCCGCGTGCTGTGGCAGATGTGAGCTTGAATGGCACGATGAAGCGTGCCATTCAAGCTCGCTGGCCTCAAATGTGACAAGTAAGTAAGTCTCTACGCAGCTGCTGCAGTGCACCATCGAGTAATCAGGCTCATTTCCGGATCTCGGGGTTTAACGGGTTGTGCCTTCTCTGTGGGATGACTGAGCATGATGGCTAGCCCGCACTGACGGGAAATTAGTCACAGCGCTACAGACTACAGAAAACCAATTTTATGCTCTGACAGACAAACTACTTGGACTCTTCCTTACTACTTGCAGTTCAATCCCAGCGTGCAGCGCAGCCTCGTATCCCAACCTTCCCAGCAGCATGTCGGATTTCCTCCCTCATCCCTAACGACAATGATGAGCCATGTTCTGAGGAGAACCGCAGCCCAGCGGGTTGGAATTTCGGCCTTTTGTCGTAGTGCGTCCAACTTTTCTCAACCAAGTCCGCCTCAACTCCCCAAGAATCTGCAGAAGGAGTTTGAAGAGCTCCAGAAAGAGGCAGCTGAAAAGCCAAATCCAGCCGAGGTTCGCAAGGCCTACGCTGAGTTTGAAGGTGACAAGAACCCTGAAACAGGAGAGGTTGGCGGTCCCAAACAAGATCCTCTTCGCCACGGCGATTACTCCTTCAAAGGCCGTGTCACTGACTTCTGATCCGGTCTTATTATTACCATGTACATAAGAAAAATGCGAATTAAAAACAACTAGATAAATACTCCGTTGGCAAAAGGCTTCTACTTACTGGCTAGTGAGAGACGGCTGGGTTGTGCGACTGATTCCCACTCCTTTTAATTGCTGAGTAATAGTGTCAACCAGCTGCTCATTTCTTGACAGAGATTGGCTGATCTTGCTAATGACCTCCGGTGCAAGCTGAACTGGAGCCTCAGACGGCGATCTTTTCAAGTAGGCAAGCAAAATTTCAGCCGCTCTAGTCCTGCTGTCATACTGGCGCTTAAGCGATCCACCGTCTTGAAGAGAAGTATCACAGCGCTTCAGCTCCGCTGCAAAGTTCTCCTCTACTGTGGAAAGCGGGAGAGCGTGCGGCTTGTTGATATTTTGAAGTAGAGTATCAATTCTACTATCCAAATCCTCCTTTTTGGACCTGATGTCCTCCAATTTTGCTCTCTGGTCTTTATAGAGTGCTGCGCTGTTTCCAGCCTTGTTCTTGAGTGTTTCAAGATCGTCTAGCTGATGCCGAGCCTTCTTGCCCAGTACCTTGACCATCTCTCTCAGTAAGATTCCTGCCGATGAGAGACTAGCTGCTCTCTCACTAGTTTCGTTGGCAATCTCAGAGAAGTATACCAAAGACTTGACGTTGGGTTCGATTCTGGAGTGCTGTGAAAGGTCTGCTGGGGGTGTTAAACGTTCTGGAGAGCTTGTGCTTGCCAAGAGATCTGAGATTTTTATCAGAACCTGATCGTTCCCAGGACTTTTCTTCACCACAGGCACACTCCCCGTGACGACAGCAGACTTGGTAGGAGCTGCCTTAGTCTCACTTGGGATTTTGTGCATTTTTGAGCCGTCGTAGTAATACGCGCCATCCAGTTCAAATTCCAGACCCATGAAACTGCTGGTGATATGGACGAGAGACTGCTTAGCACCATTTTCAAGGCAAATAGCGGCTCGGGACTCGTCGCCCTCCTGCAGGGCAGTTGCCAGCGGTACTGCCCAGGAAGAGAGATCAATCTTATAGAGATCTTTGGCGCTCTGCACAAAAAAGCAAAACGGCGTGCTGGCATGTGCAGAAATGCGAGATACAATAGATTCCGGGTCCATTCCGGCAGCTACTGATATTGAGACGACGCTAATCAGGGTCAAACCAATTTCAGGATTGCTACTGGAAAGCGAACCGTCTTGTAGAAAGATGGCGACCTTATCGAAATAGAGAGTGGCAATTGCAGTAAAGGCACCAATATCCAGTGAACAAATGCCCAGAATATCCCCCTCGTAAAGAGATTTGGGATATGGCGCACAAATTATAGGCCCATAACGTTTGAGTGGCTGAGAAGAACCCGACAGGACTGCGTACTCAACAGTGGAGCCATCAGCCAAAGTGCGAACTTCAGTCAATTTGGACGGGATCTTGGCTGCACTCAGAGGAGCAAGATATTCGTCAGGGAACACGGGGTAGAGTGCATAAATGTCGGACAGGGAAGTGGAAACAAACAAAGTACCAGCTCCCGTGGGCTCTGCCAAGGTTCCAAACGTCATTGAAACGGGGGCTTCCCCTCCATCAAAGGAATCATCAATCCCAATTATTCTACCTCCGGTAGACTTTGGACGCAGCTGCAAATCAATTTCTCGAGTCGGGACAACTGTTTTGAGCCGGCGGTCAATCGTCAATTGGTTTGATATATCGTATGTCAAAATCTGAGCTGTTGTCAAAACAACCAATGTTGCATCGTATCGGGCGATGGGATTCCATAAAACGTCGACAATCTCATCGCTAGTTGAGATCATATAGGTGCAGGCTTCCACCAGTGAATTCGGGGAAAATGTCAGCACGCTGATTTGAGTCTCACCGACCGCAGCAACGAGCTGTTTTGTACCATTAGTTTCCAGGCTCTGGGCTGAGAAGGGGAGTGAGTAGTTGACTGGTTCAGCTCCCTTGCGGGCGACCACGACTGAGCGACCAGATGCAGCAAGTGACAGCGAGTAATCACCACACTCCGCTAGACTGCACCACCAAGTGCCTCGCATTTGGAGTTTGGGCTTGTTTTTGGTGGCTGTCGGCCTGGAAATTTCGGGTGAGAGTTTGGAGGAGGTCACGTGCCGAGAGAGAGAGGTGGGGCTATGCCCCAACTCTGAGGCAGCAAGGCAAGCTAACGAGTGCAGAGCAGCGGCACTGTGCGCTGGCTGGGAGCTGGGCCACCAAAAGCATGCGCCGTAAAGGTCTGCTCAACTCAATACTGGCCTCGGCCGTTATTTCTGGGGCAGTGCCCTGCAGCGTTGCTCGCGCCTGTATGGCCACGTTTGACAATCTGACACAAGCACCCTGCGCCCCTTCCCCGACTACGACCTGGCACTAACCGTTCCGAGACAAAAACCTGAGCCTAAATTTTGAAACCCGTTCCCTTGGGTGCTGGAATGCCCTCGCATTCCCGCCAGACGTGCCTCAAGTATGCAGCAGCGTCTGCAGGGGTCGCTTGGGAGTGGTGTGTTTCAGGCACCAGTCGATAGGGGGGGATTGAGGAGTCAAAAAGCTAGCAGGTCACTTGTGCGAGATCGTGAGAGCGGTCATACGATCGGGCTGTGCATAGAAGGTTGCTCTTGGCTCTAGAACTATTCTTGATCCCCGGCAGGGATGACATCATGGGCCAGGATGGCTCGCCGTGGACTGCGGCGGCGACGAGCGTGCCATCGTTTTGACGTGGGGCTGGGCGTGCAGGCATGTGGGTGCCGCTGGGGGGAGGATCCTGGGGAGTAACGACGTCATTGGGGTGGGCAGACCAGCCACCCCAAAAACACGGCAAAGAGGGCGTTGATCGATGGAGGTGCGCCGAGTGTATCGGAGAGAAGGGCAGGCCTTGGACGAACGACAGAGTGCTGCAATGCCAACTTTCCAAGCTCTATGGATTCTTAAGCCCGCTAGCTACAAGTTACATTTCTGGCGCTTCGTTGGCACGGCAGCGATGACCATGTTGTTCCGATATCCCAGTTGCTCCCAGCTCTTGAAGTCACTAAAATTACTTGCCCCCACTCAGTTGCGTACGGCTTCAAACAAATCCATATGCCCAGTTTGTGTCTTGCTCCCCAGCCCACACTTGCCCTCTCTGGTCAATACACAACAAGTCTGATGATGTCTTGGATGCCGGGGGCCGGAGGGGGGGTAAAAATAGCAGGATTTCGATGGAGCAAAGTAACCACAGCTGAAGACGGTGATTCGGACATAACAAATAGGTCTTTCCACTATATCCATTTTGTTTTTTAACGCCCTATCACGCGCGACATTGCAGTTTCATTCATCGCTGCCCTGCCAGGCATGCGCACCCTCTCCAGAGGAAACTCCCCCCGGCCCACGGCTACAGTGGCCCGGAGCGGCACCCAGCAGTAGTGGCTTGTTGGTAGCGCACCACCTTACCCACAAAACCTGTAGTGGGTGACCACTGTGCAGTGGGTGGGTGACGTCCCAGTGTCGTTGCGTTGTTGGCCTGTTTCTTTGATAGCGGGGAAGCCGCTGACCAGCACTAAGCAGGTCCAGACTGCTAAAAAAAGTATACTAAAGAAGAAGAAGAAGAAGCTCCACGGCATTGCGTTGCATTCCTACTTTACTGCACCCCAGCATATTTTACTCAGCAACCGTCGAACGTCCGACACCCCCGAGCATTGCCGACGCGCAGCCGTCACAGGGGCAGCCCAAACACCCCAAACCGGCCACCTTTGCCCAAACTAGCCATCCCTAGACTGCCACAACCCCCGGCACTGCAATTCCGATCAGCGGGAGGGCGGCGGGGCAGGGGAGCTCAGCAGCGGGTACTCCCAGTTTAGGCGACCCAGTCTCCCACTCTGAAAAAACTATAAATTACTGATGCTGCCCCCGGAGGACAGGTGCCTTCTTCCCGCTTCAACCCCGTTAATTTGGCCCCCAGAGTATGGAAATTTAAGTCACTGCAGCAGCCTTAAGTGTTGTCCAGTCTTATATTGTCTTTGTCTATTTCAAGGAATATCTTGTTGCCGGTTTTTGCTCGCGACTACCACATTAGTGACAAATCCCAGCCAATGAAGAGCCAGCTCGCCGCTCCCGCAGCCTTGCCGGCTGGCGCAGAGCAGGTCTCGCGTCAGTCGTCTCTCAAGTTTCTTTGCCCTCGTCCTTCTCGCGATCCCGGGTGCTGTCCAAAGAGACGCGCCCACCACTCGCCCATGCCCAAGAAGGGCGACTGTTATTTCTCGCTCGAGTAGTGGTTATTTATTATGTATTGAATTAAAGTGCCAAGTTGGCACGTGTGGAATAACGCTAAAAGGAGTGATGATAGCCTTGCAGGATAAGCTATCGCAGGTATGCTGAGCTTTTCGGACTATAGCAAGGAATGATTGGTTATGACTTATACAAAGAATGATCGGTGCCTAACCCCATAGCAACAACATGTCATAGCTTCGCTTCTCCAAGCGTAGCTTGTATTGGTCCTGCACTCCAGGTCCACAAGATGCGGTGCCCAGCCCGTGGACATCAAAATCAACTCGCAAAATGCTGCGCTTCGCAACTGTCTCCAGCTCAGATGCGTGCTTGGCATCTTCTGTCTCCTGAGTGTTGTGCGATAGATAGTTAACGTTGAGCAAGTGCGACGCTGAATAAACAGTCACCACCGGCTCCTGTTGGCTTTCAAAAGCTGCCCATCGAACTTCACCACGATTGCCACTGTCCTGCGGCACCTCGTAATTGTACACAAAGTCAGCAGCTTCCACCGAGTACACACCTACTGGAGTGCCAGTGTTGAGATCAGGATAGTTGTGTTCAGGACCGCGTCCAAACCAGCTAACCCTCTCAACAGGCTTAGGCAGTTCAAAGTCCATACCAATACGCGGCACCGTTTCGGGGTAAAATCCACGCGGCTCCAAGTTAATTCTCAGATACATGGCCAGCCGGCCATCTGACTCGCGGTAGAAGCGGTAGAGAGACTTTACCTTGATACCCCATGGTACGACCGGTGGGCCTAGCCATTGCTCAGTCTTGACAGTCAAGCTTCTGCCAGTTTCATGAGCTTGGAATTTGAGACTGCTTCTGTCCAGAAGGTGTAAGTAGTGGGACCTCCAGCCACCGGCATCTCCATGATCGTCATTGTCAGTTGGTGCTCGCCAAAATGTTAGTCCTTCACTACAACTTGCGACAATCTTATCCCCCGATCTAATTTCAGTAAGGTTGCCGGTAATCCTGTCAAAGGTAGCAGCAAATGACAGCGCGGTATGGGTTACTTTGTAAGCACCACCCTCAGCTTGTGGAACAATAGGTGCACCAAGTGGTTTAGTAACCACATCAGCGAGGGTCTCTTTTCCACCACTGGAAATGTCCTCAATCGAGACATAATCTTCAGAAGACTCCTTGCCCTTGGCAAACTTGTCTTCCACCCATGAATCTTGAAATAATGTTTCATAGCCAAGGTCTTCCGTCACCTGCACGTTTCTCCTGATCTGCACGAGTACTACTGGGCTTTTCTTGCGAGAACCAATGTCTACTGAGAAACTCTCCACAGGGCCATCGATAATTTTTATGGCCTCTGGAATAATAGCCTTCTTATCGACGTAGCTCAGATACACTTCCATGGAGTAGTCTTTCCAGTTTGAGAAAATCTGATGGTTTCTGATTTCACAGTGAAGACTCTTACTGGCCTTTGTCCAGTTGAATTCAACAGGCTGGTAAGCTCCTCTGAGAGCTACAAGCCCCGGAGTAGCCTGATGGTAAGAGTTGGTTATACCGTCCATCACAAACGTACCGTCATGAACCTTTTCCCCAAAGTCCCCGCCATAGGCCAGGGTTTTCCCATCGTCCTTTAGAAGACCATGAGAAGCCCATTCCCATACAAACCCACCTTGAAGTCTGCCATATTTTCTGAACAAGTTGACATATTCACGGAGATTGCCTGGGCCATTCCCCATGGCGTGAGCGTACTCACAAAGAATGAAGGGTTTATCTGCGTCAGAGTTCTGCCCTTCAGACTCTACCCAGTCTAGATTAGGGTACATGACGCTTCTTACGTCCATTTTATTGGCACCTCCCTCGCCTTCATAATGGACTGGCCAATCGGGTGTGACAGTCTTGATCCACTCATACATTTTGATGTGGTTAATTCCAAAGAAGGCCTCATTGCCAAGCGACCACATGATTACACATGGATTGTTTTTGTCACGATGAACAAGGTGCTTGGCACGATCCACATAAGCTCTCTCCCACAGTGGATTGTCTGATGTGAATTTATGAGGCTCATCAGCAAATATCCCGTGAGGAGGTATTTTAGTTGAACTGGGTGCTACAGTAGGTAGCGAGGATTTCTGCATCTTATCGGCATCGATTTGCAACTTGGAAACGTTAAAATCGTCCGGCATAGATGCTGAGGGTGTGTTACCAGCGCCGAGCGCCCTCACCCACCAAACACTGCCAAATCCATGGCACTCCAAGTCTGCTTCGTCAATAACATAAAAACCCAAAATGTTGGCCCATTTAACGACTGCTGGGTGTGAGGGGTAGTGTGAACAGCGGATAGCGTTAACGTTGTGTTCTTTCATGAGTTTCAGGTCAGCAATAACGTCTTTTTCTGAGACTGCACGCCCCTTAGTAGGATTGTTATCATGGCGGTTGACACCATAGAGCTTTATTGGCGTTCCATTAACCTCGAGTCTACCTTTGCGAATTCTTGTAGTGCGGATTCCAACATCGATTGTAATTTGATGCTCTGGTATTTTGTGCGCAACCTCATCGTCGGTCGCTTTTACAAGACTAACTGTAAGTTCGTAAAGGTTTGGAGTTTCTGCTGTCCACAGCTGCGGATCAGGAACTTTAAATTGAACACTTGTAGATTTACCGTTGCGACCCAAGCGAAGCATGGTTTTCTCTGTGTGGGATTTGAAAGTGGACGAGCTGCTGTAGCCTTTCTTGGGTCTCAAATCAATCAAGAGAACTTTTTCTTCGAGATGGAAGACAGTGTAAGTCAAAGATACCAATGCGGAGTCCTTTGCAATTTCAAGTGTATTGAAGAACACATCCTCGATACGACTGTCGCCAGTGTGAGGTATCAAATGGACATCGCGAAAAATGCCCGATAACCACCATTGATCTTGATCCTCGATGAAGGTTGCATCTGACCACTGGACAACAATGACCGATAGAGTGTTTTGCCCGGTCTGGACTGTCTCGAAAATGGGGAATTCGTGAGGATTGCGCGATCCTTTGCTGAAGCCCACAAATTGGTCATTGAGGAAGACATAAAACGACGAGTCAACACCATCGAAACGAATCCTATAGTCGGCGAACTGGTCCAGTGAATCTAGACTGAAAGTCGTTTGGTACAGGCCCGTTGGGTTGTTGGCGGGCACATGCGGCGGGTCCACCGGGATTGGATAGACGTAATTTGTGTAAATTGGAGAGCCAAATCCCTGGAGCTGCCAGTGGCCAGGCACCTGGATATCTGACCAATTGGAAAGAGAGAAGGATGGCACAAGCTCCAGCGCATCCTGAAGTGAGTCAAAGAAGGCAAACTTCCAAGTACCATTGAGGCAGATGGCTGAATCGGGAATATGGTAGAAGCGGGGGGAGTAGGTATTGATATGGAGAGTAGTGGGATCTTCGATAAATTTCTCCATAGTGAAAATGATTGGATAGATGTGAGCTTTATTGGTTGTTAATTGCGAATGACTGTGATGGCAGATGGCAATTAAGGGCTGCCTATGATCGTCCCGGGAGTCATGGGATGGGCTGCAGCGATGTGGGGCCCCGCAGGGGGGGGGGGGGGGTGATGGTATGCAGATGGCAGTCTGCCGGAGAGAATGCGAATGATACAGATAGCGAACAAATAGAGTTGAAGAGGAAGCTTCATTATTTAGACCATTATCTTTGATTTGATTGGAGCCTTTTGAATATGTAGGAAAATTTTGGTGAGCTGCTCTTCGCACCACACTGCAGCCAGCATAGATGGCGTAGATGGCGAAGCAGCCCTTAGATAATCTACTGAGTAAGCCTTTAAAAGAGAAGAGGAACCATAACCTTTCTCTTCTTGGGATAATCGGGGAACTCCTTCAAGTAGCGCTTGTGCTTCTTGACGGCCCAGATCCACATTTGGCCAGTGGAGACAGCCCAAAAAAGTACAAGAGACCAGTTCTGGCCAAGCAGCAGTACAAGCAGCCAGGAAAGAGACTCAAAAAAGTAGTTGGGGAAGGACACCAAGTCGTAGCCGTAGCCAGTAGGAATCTTGCGTTCGCGGGATCCATCCGATCTCAAACCGCTGATAATAAGATGGCAGCGCAGGTTGCTCACCTCGGCAAATGCCCACTGGCCAAGAATGAACATGGCCCAGAGATCGTTCAATCGCACAAGTTCGCGGGAGAAAAGCGGGTTTCCGGTCCATGAAGTAGGCGCATAAGTGAAAAAGGCTGCGAAAAAGCCTGACAGAATCCAGTAGTGACCCGAGTTCTTGAAAACATTGAACAACGGCATGGTATCGGCAGAAAAGTGGTGGACAAACGCAGTCTCCAATTCGCGCTTGACAAAGTGCAGCATAAACATGATGAAAATGAGGAATTGGGTGTGCGAGTGCTCAAACTCTTCACCATAAATCAAGTTCTGGCCAAAGTAAAAGAGCGGGTGGATGAAGAGTGGGCCGGCGTATTCAATGAAAAACACCGTTCTCCAGCCAATTTGCGGGCCGAGATCCTTGACAAAGATGGTCTGCTCGTAGTCCTTGCCAGCATACTTGGAAACGGGCTCCTTGGCAGCCAGCACAGTGTCGCTCGATTTCTTGGACTTGCCGGTCGGGTCAGTCGGGCCGGGGATAGTGAGACGGAGGCGGTGAATTGAGAGACCAGTGGCCTTGCTGAGAGCTGATTGGATGCTTTCTACAGTGGCAGACGCGTCAACGGAGATTTCCTTAGGCAGGCCGCCGATTCTGGCCCGTTTAGGCGCGATTTTGACAGATGGCATAGTTGATGTGAGAAGGTAGGTTCGACACGCGGGAGCGTGAGGGCAGTGGAGCTGGCCAGGGACAGCAAGTGGAGAAGTACAAGGGGTAGGGAGGGCATAGGGAAGAGTGGTAAATCCACAGCATTGCATTGATTCCTTTTGTTCCTTGATATCTTTTTTCGCCACCAAATCTTTGAACCCTCTCCTTCTCCCCCTTTTCAGATCCTTCAGATCCTGTCCACTTTTCTGCTATCCTCTCCTCCTCCCAAAACTGCCCTCCCCCAAAGAGCTTCCCAAAACGTGCTTCGTGAAAATTCCAAATTTCACTCTTCCGACAACAACCGCTATGAAGCTCGTCCGCTTTCTCATGAAGCTGGTCTCAGTGACTGTCACGATCGAGCTGAAAAACGGCACTGTCTTGTCTGGAACCATTGTGGCTGTCAGCCAGTCCATGAACACCACTCTGCGCAATGTCAAGATGCGAGTGAGGGACCAGGAGGAGGTCCACCTCGACTACATTTCTGTTAGAGGCAACACAATTCGCTACTACAGTTTGCCAGAGGACTTACAGCTCGATACTTTGCTGATCGACGATACTCCAAAACCCAAGGCTACGCCTGTTGCGGCACGGGGACGTGGGGGTGGATTCAGAGGTCGCGGAAGGGGGCGAGGAGGTCCTGGGCGTGCCAGACGCGGCAGGGGATTGTAGGCAGGTGGCAGATGAGCGAGCTCATGTCAAAGCCTACGCGTCGCAGTGCTGAGCACTCTGAATGAAACCCTAGCATTGCCAACGGTTGCACTTGTTAACCTGTTTTCCTGGGTGACAAATGGCCTGGATGAAACATGGGCGGCTGCAGCTGAGCGAGAAGACTAACTTGCTGCATAAAAGGATTTCTTGCCTCCTTTTCTTGTGAGACTCTTTGATGGATGTCACCCAGCTGCTCTCATGCATGTTTACACTTCACTTTGTATATTCTCCCTGGCCGGCCTCCGCGACCAACTATTTATTGTCTATTTGCCATAGTCTAAAACTATCAATGACGCCATACATGTCTGTTTGCAGTGTAATAATGTTGACCTTGTTACTTGTTAAATGTCACCTCTCCGCTTGAACAGAATGTGGGTGCCCCCCGCTATCGGCGCAGAGGGTGTGCGCACCTGCATGCACAGTATACTGCTCGCACAAGCATCAGAAGCACTGACTAGCCAAAGACCGAAATATCTGACATCTCATGAGTTTTCTACGTCAATGTCTACTGCCTATACTGTCCTTCCCCGCCAAACTCTTGTTTTCCCTCTCCAGCAACTCCCCTCCTTCCCGCTATCTTCGGCGCAGCTATCTTTTCCGATGATGACTGACTGCAGCCCAGCGCTGAAATTTCACCCCCATCAAATTGCTCGAAACGCACCCTCCTTCTTCACCCCACTGAACCGAAAAAATGACGAAATCTGTTTTGTTGCTCGGCTCCGGCTTTGTTGCCCAGCCAACTGTCGATGTGCTTGCCGCCGACAAGAACATCAAGGTCACTGTGGCCTGCAGAACTCTTGAGAAGGCCAAGAAGCTGGCTGGATCCAAGGCTTCCGCCATCTCACTCGATGTTGAGGACACTGCTGCTCTTGATGCCGAGGTTGCTAAGCACGACCTTGTCATTTCCCTCATTCCTTATATTTACCACGCTGATGTGGTCAAGTCTGCCATCAAGAACAAGAAGAACGTTGTCACCACTTCCTACACCTCTGACGCCATGAAGGAGCTTGAGAAGGAGATTCTGGACGCTGGCATCATAGTTTTCAATGAGATTGGTCTGGATCCAGGTATCGACCATTTGTACGCTGTCAAGACCATTGACGAAGTCCACAAGGAGGGCGGTAAGATTGAGTCTTTCCTGTCCTACTGTGGTGGTCTTCCAGCTCCTGAGGACTCTGATAATCCGCTTGGCTACAAGTTCTCTTGGTCTTCGCGTGGAGTTCTGCTTGCTCTGCGCAACGCTGCCAAGTTCTACCGTGATGGTAAGATTGTCGAGGTTGCTGGCGAGGATCTCATGACTACTGCCAAGCCTTACTACATCTACCCCGGCTATTCATTTGTTGCCTACCCCAACCGTGACTCTACCCCCTACAAGGAGCGTTACAACATCCCCGAGGCCAAGGAGATTATCAGAGGCACTCTGCGTTACCAGGGCTTCCCCGAGTTTGTAAAGGTCCTTGTTGACGTGGGCTTCCTCAGCGACAAGCCTGCTGATTTCTGGAACGAGCCGATTGCCTGGAAGGATGCTCTGGCTAAGCTGCTTGGTGTCTCTTCTACCAAGAAGTCTGATCTTGTTGCTGCTATCTCCTCTAAGACCAAGTTTGTCTCTCCTGAGGATGGCGAGCGCATTATCAACGGTCTGGCTTGGCTCGGTCTCTTCTCCGACGACAAGATCATTCCTCGCGGTAACGCCCTTGACACTCTCTGTGCCACTCTTGAGCACAAGATGCAGTTTGAGGAGGGTGAGCGCGATCTTGTTATGCTCCAGCACAAGTTTGGCATCAAGTGGGCCGATGGAACCACCGAGACCCGCACTTCTACCCTTGTGGAGAATGGTGTCCCTGGAGGTTACTCTGCCATGGCGAAGCTGGTTGGTGTTCCCTGTGCTGTCGCTGTCAAGTTCATTCTTGAGGGCAAGTTCTCCAAGCCTGGCTTGTTTGCTCCGGTCACTCCTGAGTATGCTTACCCTCTGCTTGAGACTCTCAAGGATGACTTTGGCATTTACCTCAAGGAAAAGACTTTGTAAGTAGACTAAATACAGATATGGTTTTGTATGCTTTTATGATTTTGCCCGTCCAAATTCGATTTGCTCAGGTGAGCTCAGGTGAACATGCACGCTGATGCTCGGCCAGGCCCTCCTCAGGCGGATCTTATATTGGCAAACGAAGAAAAAAACGTTACAGGCGCATAGCGTAATACCATTGAATCGGCTATTCAGAATGCTGATACATAATTGACGCTCATGGGTGTGATGAATCTTGGAACTTTCGCACCACAACTCTGCTCTCTGCGCTGCTTGCTCCAACCCCCTATAAATAGGACATCTGCAGCTTGTTCGACTTTCGCACTCAGAGCATTTGGGTTCATGGCCGTAAGACGGAGTGGCTCGCTGGTATATGTAGCCTTCTTGAAGGTTCTCAGGTGCCGAATCATGTTTGTAATGTCCTGGAAATGACCTTTATCCTCAAAGAGTGAGTACTTGAGTCAAGGTCGGTCAAATCCACTGAGAGCGGCAGCACCAAGCAATGCAGAGAATTTTCTCGTCGATGGAGCATCAATGGAGATGCCCGACTTTATTCGAGTTCCAGAAGAGAGGATAAGATTTCACCGACATTGGTTGGCCCATGAGCGAGGATGTGTTTAGCGATAGTAATCTTTCCAGCTTCCATTTGAACCGTTTGATCCCTTTTTATCAGAGACTCAAGATGCCATACAAAGCTTTCCTTCTCGAATTTCTTGTTTGTTTCGCATGTTTTATAGGAAGTGTCCAAGACATGCTCTATTTAAGGGAGAGTTGTAGCACGTGATCACCACCATAAAGAGCTAGATTTGACTTGAATTCCAAGATCTCAGGTCTTGAATGGAACTGGCTTTCTAGTACAACTTCATGCTGGCGCTGCAACCTATGGCTGCTTATGGCGAGCTCCATAATGGCTCGGGGCTTGCAGAAACCCAGTACAGGAAAGTCCATATCTATTCGATTGACGCCCTCCTCCAAAGACCAGTACCTAATCAGTTTCTCTACACCAAGAAGACAGGCGAAATTGTGCGAAATCTATTCAATAATGGTCTTATTTTCAGGCAGATTCTGAGCCTCGGCCGACCATCTTCAAAGCTCGTTTCTCTCCTTGAAGACTCATTGTCGGACACTCATACTCTGGTTGTGATTTGCTACCCCCAGCGGCGGAAATCAAGAGTGGAAGAGACTTTGATTGCACCTGTCATTGAGATAGTACCGTCTCTTGCTGGTCGTGAATTTTTCTTGTGTCAAAGTGGCCGTAACAATGAGCTCAAAGCTATAGGCTCAGCCTGCGTTGAAACGTTTCCAAACTTGCAGGAGATGAGATGTTATGTTGAACAAGTGCTGCCCAGTCAAAAATGGCGGTTCTCAGTCCCTTCTTTCCACACACCCTGCACGTATGAGCCCTTCTACCTGCCACCTCTCGACGAGCTGCGTATGGTAGTTCCGGCTCTCCAAGACGAGGGGTGGAGAGTAATGCGGACTCAGCTCCACCAGAATACTATTTCGCTTACAATAAGTTCAAGGATAGCATTGATGAGTTTCAGCGAACCATATGTCGAAGTCATCACGGCCAACCTTGCGAGTGTCTCGCGAAAATCAAGCCCTGCAAAGCAACAGTATTCCATGATATGCAATGTCATCACGCCTGACAATGCAGAAACACTGTCCACAGAAGCCAGACCAGAGGACGGCAGATACCTCTGGAAACTCACACACATTGGTTTGTGCAACTCGGCGCTGATAATTGGGCGGGTATCATTGGTCGACCAGCCCGCTGTCGAGGGCACAGTAGAGATTGCTGCGGCTTACTTTGCCAGAAACAGAAGCGGGCCCGGCATAGACGAGTGGAAGGAGATTACTGATGAGAAGCTGATACTCGAAGGCGTAATGTCCGACCAGTACGTGATTGATGTTTTGAGAAAGTGACAATTACACGGGCGGCACACCATACACGGTCCTTTTAACGTTTCTACTATAAATAAGCGACATGATCAGGGACATCAATCAATAATCAGGGCCGAATCCGAGTCATCCTGCTCAGTGAAACTCGCCCGGCGCCCATTGATGCGGCTAAACAGTCTTTCTCTGCGCTGCTGTAACCAAAACTTGGTTCGTTCTTGCCGCCAAACGTCTTCCAGCTGCAACACTCGATACTGAGATCGGAGAAACCTGTGCCAGGACGGCTGGGACATCCACGGGTTACCGTTACGGTCCGTGGTCAGACTCAAATGTCGCGATGACGATCCTGGTAGCTTGGCCAGGCGCCAGCGCTGCAGAGCTGCTGCTTGAACTATATTGTTGGGCCGTTGAAGCTCGGCTTCAGACATGCGTCTGGTGCGCTCCTGGTCCATGCGGGTGCGGCGATGCTCTTTGACTTCTGTCGAGTACCGGCGGCGCTGATTTTTGTGCAGCGACGAGACCACAGTCTCACTTAAAGACCGAGGTACATGGGGGAGGCTGTGGGGGTTGTTGATGATTCGCTCGATCGCTTTAGCAGAGGGCTGGGGTGCCATTGTTATTACAGGGCTTGGAGATCAAAGATCAGCCAGCTCAGTATAGGGACGGGGCCTCGGGAGCGGGCTCCAATGGGAAACTAACGAGTAGGGTTGGGGACTCAATGATCTGAGCTGTAGATGACTTTGAAAACCTGCTGGACAGATTTATCAGACACTAGTTTATACAATCAAGGTTTCAGTGTTATGTTTGAGATACTTCTAGGTCACAAACAAAGCGCTGGCAGGAGTCCGCCTATTTATTCCAATCAGCCGAGCGGGATATCAACATGTGATTGCTGGGCTGGGGGGCACTAAAAGGGTAATGATATTGAGGTGGGCTGGGCGTGAAGGTGGGAGGCGCGGGGTTGAGAGAGTTGGAGAAAGGCAGTTGGAAAGCGAAAAACAAAGGCAAGGAGCGTTGTAAACAGGCATTTACAGGCTTCTATTTGATCTCTTCGAAATTACCAGACGCGAAATGCGCTGTAATTTCATGCCCCACCTTCCTCTGTCTCATAAGGGCACTCTCCCCCCTCCAGCCACCCTTGTCATGTGGCAGCGATGAGCCGAATTGCTTTGCCAGATAGTGGGTGGATCTGCTAGAGACAGAGGAGGCCCACGCAGCAGCGCGTCTTGGTGGGGTAAACTAAACTGAAACTTGACCAAAACACCCTTTGAAACTCAGGCGACGAGTCTTTGTGCCGTCACCCAGCCCATTTCGGCCCAAACGACGCCTCCACTGCTGCTCGCTGCTCCCCACCGCTCCTCTCCGACTGCAGGAGGAAAGGCATCGTCACCCGAAGGCTCTGGTGCGGCTGTGCATTACCCAAACAGACGCGAAACTCACCACCAAAATCAACTTCTCCACGAAACCTGTAAAAATGCCTTCGGTCCAGGAGGAGCACATGCCATGGGTGGAAAAGTACCGCCCCAAGAACCTTGACGAAATCACAGCCCAAGATCACACCATTGATATCATTAGAAGGTCTCTCGGCCATGCCAATCTGCCCCACATGCTCTTTTACGGCCCTCCAGGAACCGGTAAAACTTCCACTGTACTGGCTCTTGCTAAGGACCTGTTTGGTCCAAATCTCTTCCGGTCGCGCGTCCTGGAGCTGAATGCTTCAGATGAGCGTGGCATCTCCATTGTGCGCGAAAAGGTGAAGCAATTTGCCCAATTGGCTGTATCCACGCCGTCTGAACAAGACCGCAAATTGTACCCGTGCCCACCCTACAAAATCATCATTCTGGACGAGGCAGATTCCATGACTTCCGATGCTCAATCTGCATTGCGTCGGACCATGGAAACCTACTCCAAAATCACGCGCTTTTGCCTCATTTGCAACTACGTCACACGCATAATTGATCCCCTCGCTTCACGTTGCTCAAAGTTTCGTTTTGTTCCGCTCGACGAAACAAACTCTCTGGAGCGCATAAAGTACATTGCGCGTGAAGAGGGCGTTGATGTGGACCAGGAATCGCTGACAAAGCTGCTTACATGCTCCGAGGGTGATCTGCGTCGTGCCATCACTCTGCTGCAGTCTACGTCCAAGTTCAATGATAAAGTCACGCCTGAAATTGTGGACGAAGTGTCTGGTACCATTCCCTCTGATCGCATTGACGCAGTGGTTGCTGCAACCAAGCAAAAATACATCAAGCAGATCCGCGCTACGATTGATGGGCTAGTCTTGGATGGCTGGAGTGCCACCAATCTGCTCGACCAGCTCCATGATCGACTTCTCAACGATGAGTCGCTGACAAGTGCGCAAAAGTGCGCCGTTGCAAACATTCTGTCGGAGGCTGATCGCCGCCTGATTGACGGAGCCAGTGAGCATTTGGTTCTTCTCGACGTGGTGACGAGGATTTCCAGAGCTTGAAATGCGATTTTGCTTACCATTTTTTTGCGACTTGGCAATGCTGGGCGACACTTTTGCGTATGTCTCGGCTCGGCGCGCCACGCTGGCAACCCTCCTCTCAACCGTGCACATTCTTGTTTGAACAGAATGGTCGTCGTCTGGTGTGCTTTCTTCTTGTGTTTTGCATTCACCTCTGGTTACTCGACGCAGCGAAATACCGCCTTGCCAAAACTTGATGAACTTGGTGCACAAAAGTCCACCACATATTTAACTCAATATCACTCAGTGAGTAGTGTACATAGTCTCTGTGTAAATGGATCATGTCTCGCAAGTCCATCTTTAGCCAGCGGCAATACCACTCATGCTCCAATAGTTACCTCCGAGCTTGAAGCGGGTGGTGAGGAGGGCAAGTACGATGAACTCACCGGTATTGACGAATTGGACGACGACTGTGAGGACGACTGGGAAGATGACGAGGAATTCTATTTCAGGGAACTGTCTGTCAAACGCTTTTTTGATGACTTCCAGTTTGCTGGTTGCTCTCAGGATGCAGGCGAGAATCTTTGGGGAGGCATGGAGGTTGAGACGAGCACTCTCAATCGGACATTGAATCCTCCAGACCATCTTCACAACTTTTCACTGCTTATCCCACCCAATCTGACGCCCATCCGCTCACCTGATCTCAAGCTTCCAGTAGATTTCATTTGGGGGTTCGCCACTTCCGCTCCTCAGGTCGAGGGTGCAGTGAGCGCTGATGGCCGTGGTCCGTCAACATGGGACGTTCTGTCACATATGGTACCTGGATTCATCAAGGACAACTCTTCTTTCGATGTGGTATGCAACCATTATCATCTCTACAAAGTTGACGCTCAGCGACTTAAAGCACTGGGCGTTCCTTACTACTCCATGACTATTTCGTGGTCGCGCATCATGCCCAAGGGATGCGGTGCTGTCAACCAGGCCGGGTTGCAGCACTATATCGATGAAATTGATTATCTGCTTAGTCTGGGTATTAAGCCAATTGTAACGCTCTACCACTGGGATACTCCTTATGCGCTTCAAAAGAAGTACGGGGGCTGGCTTGACGAGCAGATGGTGGATGACTTTGTGCGCTATGCTGAGGTTGTGTTCGAGGCACTAGCTTCAAAAGTCTCTATATGGCTCACTTTTAACGAGCCACAAATGTTTTGCCAGGATTACGCCGATTGGCCTGAAAATGGCGTCCCCGAAATGCTGTTTCCTACGTTTGATCTTGACCGTCACCAGCGCAAATATCACTGTGGCCATCACGCATTGCTCGCACACGCAAAGGTTGCGAAGCTGTTCCGGGAGAAGTACTCTAATGATGGCCAGCGAAAGATCTCTTACATTGATACCTTCACACTAGCAGTCCCGAGATCGGCATCCCTTCGCGATGTGTTTGCAAGTTCTAGACAGATGGCCTTTGATGCCGGCTGGTTCAGCGATGCAATCTATTTTGGAGATTATCCAGGGCATATGCGCCAGACTCTACATCCCGAGGTTCTGCCACTGTTCACGCCCGACGAGAAGATGTTAGTACAAGGATCAACAGACTTTTTTGCTCTGGACACTTACACAGGCACCATTGTTGAGTGGAATCCAAACTTCAGGTCGTGCATCCGCAACTCTTCTGACCCAGACTATCCGGAGTGTGTCAGCTTTCCTGGAATTCTGGCCTCGGGCTGGGCGCTGGGCAGCATGGCCGACAGCAGAGTGGACTGGCTGACCATTGCACCTGACCAGTTCCGAGAGGCCATCTTATGGGCCTGGAAACGATACCGCCCATCAGAGATGATGATAATGGAGTACGGGTTTGCGGTGCCGAACGAAGGACAGATGGCCAAAGAGTATGCCCGTGCCGACGATTTGCGGGTGCTCTACTACCAGTCCTACGTGGAAAAGCTTGTCGACCTTGTAAACAATTTTGGGGTCAAGATCTCTGGGGCCATTGCGTGGAGCGCCATGGACAATATTGAATGGCGCGAGGGCACTGCAGTTAGGTTCGGGGTGCAGCATGTGGACTTCGCAACGTATTCACGCTCTTTCAAAAAGTCTGCCTTTGCACTTCGGGATATTTTTGCAGGCTACATTAGCCGCCGTGACACTGACAGCGGCAGTGTCTCGTCAGGGATGGCAGTACCTCCGAGAAACAGAGATTATGGTCTGTATAATGCGGCGGGGCGGGGTTTTCCAGGGCAAACTTGACAGGGGATGTCCCGAAATGGTGCGTCAGCATTACACTGCGATGACTTCGCGGGCCATTTAGAGTTTTGGACATGAGAGTAGGATAGAGGCTGGTCTTGGACACAGTCATGATAGTGTAGTGATTTAGAAAATTCTCTACAGATTCTCCACTTGATATGCTTCAGTGATAGCAGATATTGTTGTAGGCCCGGCCGTCAGGGCGTTCATGGCAATGCACCTGGCTGGCTGCAGGGCGCACCAGCTAGTGGGTCCAGTGGGTCCAGTGGGTTTGCCATAGTGCTGTGCTGCATTGACGGATTAGAGCAGGCTGCACAGCCATGCGGCCCTCAATGGGAGAGGCAGGCAAGCTTTGAGGGGAGAGGGACGGAGAAAATTCGACCAGTGACAGCGCCAATGACAACGGCGAATCGGATCTTCAGGGGGAGGTTTTTTTGTCGGTGCCAAATGGCTTCCCAAAAAGCGCTGGCCGCTGTACTATGCATGCTTGTGCCCAATTTCATCTCGACACCGCCAATTTAGGGGGTGATGGGTCGGACCTGAGAGGCCACCCGCCCAACCACCCAAATTTCAATTAGGCCCGTTTAGGAAGGTGCGAACTCAAGTAGCCAGGCCAACCAGCCACGCTCAATATAAGATTGAGGGCCGGCCGAAGAAGCTTATTTGCAGCAATTCTGCTCTTCGACTCTCTCTCACTCTTCCTTTCTCCTAACCACACCGTCTCACTCTCTTTCCGAACAACACCATGGTATTCAGGAGCGTTGGACGTAGGCGCCGAGCCCCACTCACCCGCCCAATGATCTCGGCACCAATCGCATCAGTGGAGCCTCTGGAGCCATCTCGCAAACCGCCGGTGCCAGTTGCAACAGTACCGATCGAGTCTCTCCAGCCGCCCCCTGCCATTGGCAAGAATGCCAATGAGAGCGCCGGCTCCCCAGCCGGCAGCTCGTCCTCTGAGAAGCGTCGCACGCTTCTCCAATACAACAAGCGGCGCCTGTCGTCGCTCCTCCGCAGACGCTCACTGGCAATCCAGAGATCGGTTTCGCCGGCTCTACCAGCGACATCTAATCACGCACGAACATATGGCGCACAAGACATGTCGCGGAAGCGGTCGCTCAAACGCACTCCGACAATGCGCACGGCTCATGGCGAGGTGCCCCGCATGCTGATTCCGCCGCGCACAAGCAACTCGAACCGGCATGGCTTTTTTGGCTCGCTGTGGCGCCGTTTGCGGCGAAGAACTGCCCGGGTCACAATGTATTTCTCCAAGGCGGAGCTCAAGAAGAAGCTGTCGTTCACAGTGGATAAACCGAGCACGCAATACGGCATCAAGTCAGTCGAGATTCTGGCTCGCAAGCCGCGCATCAAGCAGATCCCCATTTATGAGGACCAAGAGGATGACTACAATGCTCTGCCCCAGCCGGCCCCTGCCGTCCAGAGCTCTCCGAGCACGTTTCTGTCGCTGGACCAGAGCGGCGACAAATACAAGCATCTGCTCAAGGAGCGCAAAAATAGCATGTCGCAATCCGCCCTTATCAAGCGCTCTCAAGCGTTTGGCATCTCACCAGACACTGGCGGCTGGCAGCTCGACCCCTCGGACGTGTCTACCAGAGCTACCAGCATAAGACGCAAGGGCACTCGCAAGGGTGGGGTGGTGCGCCGCAAGACAACCGTGCGGGTCAACAGTCCCGATGAAATTGACGCCGCTTTGGAGTTTGTCAATACCTGGTCGACGTATCTCCGCCGGGCGATTGCCGTTCGGGTCGTGCTGCGAAACGAATTGCAGGCTTGGGACGACGAGGAGGAAATGAAGTGGCAGAAGCACAGGTCTTCTGGCAGTGATCTTTCTTCCTACATTGGAGACGATATTTCTCGCACCTCTACAAACTCGTCCTTGACCACAACCGGCTCAGAAGAGGCTTCTGGTGCCTCTGAGAGTTCAGAGTACGATCAAGGACATCATCATCATCAGCGGTCGCAGGAGCAACAGCAGCCTGATTACCGGGACTCCCAGCATTTTTCACAGGGATCCCATCGATTCTCGCAACATTCTCAGCCGTTCTCTTATCAACCTTCTATCCAGGACCATCATTCACATACCGATTCCAACCGGCAGCATCGTCAGTCCTACCAAACGCATCCGTCATCACACTCCAACCACTCATTCCATCCCGCTGCTCAGCAGCATTGCATTCGGCCAGGCTCCTACAACTTCACTCAGCCGACCCAGGAGCTTAACATTAGTCGGGGTCCATCAGCCGAAATAGTGGTTGCCAGACCGCCACAGCCCATTTTGGACCGCGAACAGCGCCTTGAGGCTATTCGTGGGTCTCTCAACGAGCCTTCTGCTTCGTACCGGGTTGCCTCTCTCGGGGTGGGGCCGGCGTCTTCTACGTCGTCTGTGGGTTCAGACTACGGTGCCATTGGCAAGGAGTCTGCGTGGCTGGCAGGTCCAAAAACGCGCACCGTCTCTTCTGATCAGCGAAGACCGCTGCCGACACTGCCACCGAAGCGCTCGGCAACACCTTCCGGCGCCTCTTCTGAGGGCGACGATTCGCTAAGCAGCGAGTTTGCTCACTCAATTTTCAAGGGGTTTGACGAGTTAATGCAGCGTGACTCGTATTCATCAGGCTGGTCCAAACAGGAGGCGTCTGTAGAGCATGGCGGTAGCAATGTGTCCCCCACGCCGTCGCTCCGTCGCGGTGGAGCAAACAGGCGTCGTCACAGATCACGTCACCAGTCGGCCTCGCAAAGTTCTGAGCCTGGAGCCCCTGAATACCCGCACCCGTGGGCGCCGTCGCACATGATGACTGACAGCATGGACAGCGAGTATCAACCTCGATCTATCCACCAGGTGGATCAGCGACCTAACATGGTTCATATTCCAAGCGCCGAGCGCCCAGAAAGCATGCAGGTGGTTTATGCATAGCATTTTTCAGGTACTCGAACAGATTGCCTCAATATTCCAAGTAGTGCATCTAATAATTATTCCGCTATAGTCTTTCGTTATTCCGAGATTATTCCCAAATGGGGGGTTCGCATTTCTCCGATGTGATTCATCTCTAATTATCCAGTACGGTCTATCGATAGTTCACTATCTACTCATCCTCCAAATGAGCGGCTCTCAGCACCAGCTTTTCGTCAACAAACTTGGTCTTCACCATGGGTACTTCGCAGGCAATGGCACTGCGGTCAGGAGTGACTTTGTCATTGAAAGCCTTGAAAAACTCGGCAATCGGCTTACCGTTCCAGCGCTGACCAGACGGCGTGAACCAGCCCAGATGACCACCTCCATCGGTGGCAGCAACGAGCAGAAACGGGTTGCGAGCTAGCTCACTAAGCGGGAGGCAGTCTGCCGGGGCAATGGGGTCGTCCAGCGAGTGCAGGATGAGCATTGGCGTGCGGTTATAGATGATGCGGCGATTGGGAGACGCTGCACGGTAGTAGTCAAAGGAGGTGTGGAAGCCGAAGGCAGGGCCGGTGAAGAGATCGTCAAACTGATAAATGCGGTTGATGCCCTTGGAGCGCTCGCGCCAGTTGGCAAAGATGGGCTCGTCTTTGAGCTCCTCCTCGTGGCGCTCGAGCAGGCGCAGCAGGTTCTTGGTCATTGTAGGGTGGTAGAGAGTTTTTCCAAGAATCGAGTTGCTCAACTGGTACGACGCATGGGCCATATCCCAGGGACAGGCCACGACGCAGGCAGCGTCGACCTGCGAGTCTTTGCCCTCGTACCCTTCCTGCGACAAGTAATTTGCCAGGATAGCGGCGCCAAGCGAGAAGCCCATAGCGTAAATGCGGCGCTTGGGCTGCGTGCGGCGCACCACCTTGATGAAGCGGCGGATGTCGTCTGTCATGAGCGCGCAAAACAGCTCCTTGGTGGTGAGCTTTGTCTGGTTGCATCCGCGTGAGTTGAGCACCACCACATCAAAGTCGATTTCAGGCTTACGCAGCTGGGCCACCACAGCGCGGACGTAGGCCTCGTGCGATCCGCCAGTCATGCCATGCAAGGCAATCACGAGCGGTTTGGCCGAGGCACCGCCATCAGCGGTTTCTGCATGCAGGGCATCCACCTCCTCGGGGCGCAGGTAGCGCGTGCGGATGGGGCAGCGCGCGTTAGCGCCCTCAGGCACATATTTGAGCTGCTCGGCAAAGGCGTCTTTGTCGGCGGGCTCATCGACGGCGTAGTCGGCCGAAATCGAGGCGCCGTCCTTGAAGTGCACAATGCGGCGCACATACCACACCAGATTCAGCGGGTCCTTGGCGGCCGAATACATGGTCTGGAGCTGGCCGTTGAAAAGCTTGGGGTTCATCCAGGCCATGGCACCGTCGCGGAGCTCTGGAACATTGTCGTGGACGAGGCTGGCCAGCGTCTGCTGCTGGCCGTCGGCGCCGGCAATGCCGGGCAGAGCCAACGGTATCTTGGACTCCGTCACGTGGGTGTAAGATCGCAGAGTGCCTGCAGTCGGAAAGTACATGATGTGTCGCTTATGCGGTTTTCTGGCGCGGTGGCCGTGTCGGGCCCTCGGCTGGTTATATACGCCCTGCTGGACCTCGGCTGCTGCAAGGCTGCTGTGTTCCATCTGCACGAATTTCTTTCCGTCTGCGGGTCTGTGCTGGAGCTTCTCTTTTAGGGATCGGGGCTTGGACCTGAAGGTGCTGCCGTTGTTGGGGAGGGTGGCCGTGCCCCCGTTTAATGGGAAGGAGGTTGGTGACGGGCGGCTGTGCGCTGTCAGGTTCGGGAAAGCTGGTTGAAATTTTGGTAGGCCGAAATGGATGGCACTGTCGCACTGCCCACGCCTCAAATATAATTTGATAGGGCCATTGGTTTTTGAAGCGATATCCCCAGCAATTTGCTCGGTTGCTCCCGCTCCCACTTGGACGCGGAACAAATTAGGTTCGCAAAACGTCTGGCCTGCAGGTCGCGCCTGAATTTTCCGGAGCGGGTGCAGGCGTTCGGGCAAGATGGAGCCGGGCTCCGGGAATGTTCAGGCCGCGAGAGGCAAGTAGCTGGAGCTGGAAACTGGCTGTGCGAAAGTTCTGCAAATTCTTTGGTAGTAGACAATGAGCAGGGTAGATGCTCTCCATACCGTAGCGAGAAGTCGAAGAGAGACGCCGGCCACCGTAGTCGCCACCGTTGAAATGGTAGGGCTGTGCTGTCAAGTGTGAGGAAATGACCTAAGGCAATGCTCCGTAAGCATCGCGGCAGCTTTGTTTTTGCAAAACTATGCTATAATCAGGAATGCCCGCCTTTGCACCGCACTTAGGCTGGGAGTATAGGACGTTCCATGTCCCGTCATTGGGTTTAGCTCAGTTTAGTGAAAAGGTTAACCTACGACGAGAGCTCAAATCAACACTCTCGGGGTCACTGCCTGGGTAGGGGCAACGCCCCAATTACCATAATGGTAGCCCGTTCCTTACCAGTTGCACAGCACTCAAAGATATTTGAAGGTGGATACCTTCTCTGAGTATCGCTGAGCATGGAATTCTTGGCACTGATTTGCCCCTTTTCGATCACGGCTCTTACTCAAGATAGAGGCGTGATTCCAGGATGGTGAGAGGACGGAGGAGCTCCACCTAACGACTCCACCACAGCAAGGATATGTAAGAGCATTGAGAAATACCAATAAGGTATGTTATATAAATGATGGAGGAGAACTGTTGTATATGAAATAGTTCCAATAGATGCTGTGTTGGTCCAATATGCCTGCGTCTCCACGACATGGCCTCTGTAAGCCTTCTAAATGTCTGGACATGCCGAAAAAGCGGAGGAAAGCTGAAGACGGACTAGCAAAAATAGCTGGCAAAAACAGAGAGCAGGGGTGACGCCAAAGTTGAGGTCGATTTCGAGAAAGCCCATGGACATGGGGGGGGGGGGGATTGAAAATCCCAATGCGTTCTGCCAATCAGCGAGAGCGCAGTATAATGATCCTATTAGTAGCACGTATTGCTTAGTTCATTTCATATAGTCTGTTTGTATCTGTCTGCTCGTATCTGGGCGAGCGCCTACTTAAAGAGTTGTGGGCGTGCCTTGCTCCGCCGATTCCCGCGCTAACTTGCGGAGTTAGCTCTTGCCGTTTTGGGAATCCTGCGCGATGAGATTCAGACTTGCCACCTGCAGCTAAAAGCAATGGCAAGGGCCTGGATTCAATCGCATCCCTAAAGGTGAAGAGAAGTTCTTCACAAAGTAACTTGTTTTGTCTCTTCAATAATTTGCTGCAACAGCTGGTCGCGTATGAGGAGAGAACAAGATCCCAGCTTCAGCGGTCACATCTATATTGCCAGATGCCGCCTTGGTCTAGAAAAGAATGGGTTTACGTGGTAGAGTGAGAGTGCTGTTAGAAGCTGACTGGAACAAAATTTTGCTCAGGATTTTTTGTTCTAGTTCTTGGCTGAGTGAGCTCTAATGGAGCTAAGGGAGCCATTCCTTAAATACGCACAGACTTTGACAAGCACTGCCGCACATTTCCTACAAGATGGAAGAAGGATATAGGGAAGTTGAATAGAGAGCATAAGAGCAGACAGAGATATAATTTGACAGTATAGATGAATCTGTTCGCAGACAGAGTCTCTCACTGCTGGATTCCCAATCTTGAGTTGCACTACATCATGGCACTACGCTTTCTGTTACGACTGCGATATCCAGCACCAGAATCTGGCCCCACTTATCAAATCAGCTTTGACTGCAAAAGTTACAAAATTTTATGACGAACTTTTCCTCCGATAGCAGCAGGGAAGGATGGCTCCACGGAGGAGACACCATTCATTGCAGGAATCCAGAGCAGAGTTTCTGCAGAACCAAACTAGCTCAAAAACACTTATTCATTTCAATCAAGTATTTTTTCAAGGTAAGATTCACGTCTTTTTCAAGATTTTTCATTGGTACATCTGCAGCTACGCATGCCGCTGCTTCCTGATGGTTATACTTGAGTACAGGATGAGGCGACCGAGTGAGCAAGGAAGTATTCAAAGGTGTAATCCTGAACCAACATTAGATCGAACAACAGAGAAAGGAGAGCTCCAGAAATGTCATAGAAAAGTAGCGTATCGCAAAATTCCAATTCAACTAGTCAAAGATCCTCTAGAGTATTTACAAGCATCAATTGAAAGGGCAAATGGTTCACAATTTTGAGCCTACGGCCAATAAATATCTACAGCTACTGCACTAGTTGCTCACTGACGGCTGATTGCTGCCAGTCGGAGTCGGCGGCAACGGTGCTGACTCTGACTTCTCCGTCAGGTTGTGCATGATGCTCAGGTTGACAGACGCCTCGCGCGACTTGTCAGCCAGAGCTTCCAAAATCTCCACCGCACCATTCAAGTTCCCGCTGTAGAGCTCCGCAATAGCCAGATTGTTTTTTGCAGCAGCTAGGTTCATGCTCGACAGAAGCGTGATGGCAGCAGCATAGTCGCCCTCGGCAATACCACACAACGCCAAGGCAAACTTCTCTCCATCCACTCCAGATCTTGTAAACCAGTCGCGCGCAGTGTAGCTGTCGCCCGACAAGAAGTATACGACAGCCAACCAGAAGGTCGCCTGGGGATGGGTCAGCGTCGAAAAGTGAGCAATGGCAGTAGCAAAGTCCTTTTCCTTGATAAGCAATAGCCCAATACGTATGCCAAGGTCAGCCAAACGTTCTTTCCAGATATTTGCCTCATCACTGTTGGCACTACGGCCTCTGACGGCCGCCTCGCGACACTCGGCCACTAGAGCATACAGGGACTCAATGCGGAACGGGTAAGCCAGATAATCAGGCATGGGACGCGTGGGGTCATAAGCATTGAGGGCCACCAGCACACGAAAATCCCACGGAAACTCTCGCAAGTGAGACGCAGCCGAAAACAGCTTCGGCGTTGGCGCACTCTTTGTACGGTTGATGGCGTGGATCTCGTCATTGGCCAAGCCAACGAGGCGCAGTGCCAGCAGACTTTTATAGCGGATCTGCCACAGTTGCAAAAGAAGGTCGTCGTGGTTCTCTGGAAGCGCATGAATTTCGTGGGCTGCCTTTACGGCCGCGCCGTAGTACTTCTTGTCATCAAACAGCCGCTGTGCTGAGAAGGAGGGGTCCACAGCAGCCTGGGCCTCATCTCTGGCTGGCAGGGGTCGCAAAATGCCGGGGTCTTTGAGAACTGCAACGATTTCTGACGATAGCGGCATTAAAGAGTGATGTTTCTCTATCACCAGGCACTTATTTAGGCCATTGGGGAGATTGGGGGAGTTGGGCTACTGGGAGCCACTGCATTATATTGCCTCGGACCCACTGGGACCAACAAGGACCGACAAAGCGCGCCAAAACGCACCATCCAGAGGATCTCACACCAGCAGCAAAAGCTCATGTGGAAGGCCGGCTGGAAAATCGGCGCTGGAACTTGTCTGGCATATGGCGCTTCTGCCACTTATGTTCAGGTTCGCACCGGCCAGCTCATTAATGAACGGTCCAATGAAAAGCTAGTAGAATCGGCAGAATTCGGGCCGCAAGCCTTCTCCACTCGGACAATGACAGTTGCAGGCCGCTTTGTCAATCCCTTTCACGAGTACAGACACCAGACGCTTTTTGAGTTTGTTTACTGTCGTATTATAGAGCTTTTTCACAGCAAGCCCAGGGGCGGAGTGCCCGCCGACCTGACCACAATCCGCCAAGACCTGCCAGCTTTGAAGCCCACTTTTGATTTGTTAGATCAAATCAGGGATAAAAAGTCCGATTATTATAGATTTGGAGGTAGACTGAGCAACCCGGCCACGCTGACGTGGTTTGGCCAGTCTACGGCCCTGGTGCAAATGGACGGGCTGAATATTCTCACCGATCCTTGTTTTGGGGACCACCTTGTTTCACGGACATTTGGGCCGAGGAGAATTTCGCCTCCACCTTGTGGCATCACAGACTTGCCTCCTATACACTATGTACTAGTGTCCCACGACCACCCGGACCACTTTGAGTACGAGTCTGTGCAACAGATTGGCAACTCAGCGACTTGGATTGTGCCAATTGGGGTTGGCGAGCGCCTTGCCAAACTTGGTGTAACAAACTACCGCGAGCTCGACTGGTGGCAAACCACGCCTATTTCTGGTGGCAAGAGCGGTAGCAAGTGGGACGTGGTCTGTACCCCCGCAATGCATTGGTCTGGAAGAAACATGATAGATTCGAACCAGACTCTGTGGAGCTCCTTTATGGTGCGCCGCAACCAAAAATCCATCTTTTATCATGCCGGAGACACTGGCTATTCGCGGGCGCTCTTTGAGAGTATTGGCGGTGTGCTTGGTCCATGCAAGATGGCCATGGTTCCTTGTGGTGCATACACTCCGCGATGGCATTTGCGCCCCCAGCACACGGATCCGGCTGATGCGTTGATGGTCAAGGCAGACATTGGTGCTGCAAAGCTAGTTGGAGTGCACTGGGGTACTTTTGTTCTCTCCGACGAGCACTACCTAGAACCCAGGGACCTGCTACATACACTGGCGGAAAAGCAGGGTTGCCGGAACGATGTGATTGCACCACAGTTTGGCCGCACCATTCTTTTCGACATTGGCGATGATGCTGCTGATAGCCACCAAATGGTGATGGCCAACGATTGCATTTTCATGGGCTAGCGCTTCCCGTGTATATATAAAAATAACGATGTATTAATGAAACCTGCCCTCGGCTACTATGCATCTTCTAGGGTCACGGTTCTCTTTTTGGGCTCAGCCTGTGCTTTATCTAGGCCTGTTGCCTGTTCAGCTGGCTTCTCCGCTTTGTCTTCGGTTGCTAGCAATTCTGCTGGCTTCTGCGCATTGTCCTCTGCAGCCGGCGCTTCCTTGAGAGCCAGCTTCTTTGCCTTGGCCGCCGCGATCGCAGCTTTGCGTGCTTCGTTGGCAGCCGCATTCTTGGCCTGAATTTGTTTGGCTTCAGCCTCAAGCTCTTTGGCAAAAACTGCCATACGTCTCTGGGCCTCCTCTTGAAGCTTGAGAGCCTCCTTCTGGATCATTGCGCCAACTGTGGCGTCAGCGGTGGCCGCCTGCTTTGGATCTGTCAGCATCTTTTCCTTTTGTTGCTTGCCGTGCTCAATTAGCTGCACCATCTTTTGGTTCATTTCAGCCTGAAGCTTTTCTTTGAATTCATTATTTTTGCGTTGCACAAGCATGAGATCACCCACATCGGGAGAGCCATCCAAGCCACGGTTAAGTGGCTTGGACTTGTCACGCTTTGGCGGCTTGGGCATTGTATCTTCACCGTCATAGGCCCACAGAGGCTGGAACGACTCGAGAACGCCAAGGTCTTCAAAGAGGTTGGGGAAAACCCAGATTCCACGCGGTAAGACAAAATAAGTGAGAGCAAACAGGATAAGACGGACAAGCGCCATGCCAAAAAAAGCTACCAGTAGACCAAGCAGACCCATAGACGCGTACCACACACCAACCCGCATAACTCTGGGCCATAGTGGATACAAGACAACCACAACAACACCCACAAGAGCGGCTGCGGCGTAGAGATAGGTCATCATGCTGACAGGCTCATAAAGCCACATGTAATACATGTCATCGCCAAAATCCTGCTGCGGATAGATTTGACAGACCGGAACACCTGCCTCAGGCTTGGCACCGCTGGCCTGCGCGGCCTTTGTTTCCATTTTGATTACGCGAAAGGCAAACTTGCCCATGGGCAGCGTTTTGAGAGCCTCCACAGCCTGCTCGCGGTTTGTGACCGGAGGCAGCAGCGTGGGCTGCTTCAGCTGTTCTTTAGCATATTGCGGTGACAACAGGGCTCGGATGGCACGCTTTACACGAAAGAAATCATGACGTTCATGGCCGAGAATGCCCGGGCGCTGTTTGAGCGTCTTATTGTGTCGCAGAAAGTTTGCAAGGGCCAAAGTTCTTGGGTTGGCCGTTTTCAGATCCGGAGGACCGATCTCCACCTTGTTCTGCTGTTGAGCTGGAGGCGCTGGTGCTCCGGGCTGAGACATGGTTCAATTAGTGGTGATGGAGGAGGGCTGGGGAAGTGGACACCTGGGAAGTTGAATTGAAATTTCAGTCACGTGCAGAGGAAAGAGAGAAAGTGATTAGAGGAGAAGGAAGAAGGGTGGTGACAGAAGACAAAAAGTAAAAAAAGAGAGGAAAGTTGGTGGAAACGAAGGGTTATGATGCGAGATAATTGAGCTCTTTTTGATCTTGCATCGCCCTTGCCAGCAGCTGGCCGTTATGCACGGCCAATTTTGGCAACTCCCCCCACACTCAATGCCACTTTTTTGGCGCAAGCAGTCCTAACTAGGTCTAGTATTCGCGACTAGTACGCCTAAGTCAGCTGAGTAAGGAGTTTGTTAAGGACCGATCTCTTGAATTCACGCTCTATCGTTGCAAATTACTACAAAAACCGCACAGTGAAATACTCTGTGGCAGTGTTTAGTTATTCCTTCGCCCTCTCCATTTATGATAATCCCCGTTTCAAAAGTGGGCTTTGCACTGCCCACTGGACTATTCACGTGTGCCTGAGTCTGCTAAATGGTACAAGGACGTAGTGCCCCCTGGATGGAGCCCCTGGCAATATATCGCAAAGTTAACAGACAGATTGCCTCTCGCATCTGCTTTTTTCTTGCTCTTCATTTTTTTTCTCTTCTACAATATCTTCGGCAATACCGCGCCTCCCCCCTCCTACCCGGCCCAGCTCATCGCAAGCAACTGTTTACTACAGCCGCCTTGGGCCACTACCTAAATCCGTGTCGATACTAGCCAACAGCATTATCTGTCACGTCTCTGCCAACCACCACATAAACCACGTTGTAACAGTTGCAAAAACCTCTTGTTAATCTGCTGCAAGTCATTTTGTCTGCATTTCGTCTCAGTCTACTACAGCCATGCCGCCTTCTGAGGCTGCTGTTGACACGGCAACCGCCGACAAGCCCGCTAAAAAGCAGCCCGGAACAGGGCTGTTAGACGATAAAGGGTCCCTAGAGGACCAACCAGAGTCTCACTTTGATGACTCGAATACAAGAATGCACTGGGTGCGGTCCCGCTCTGTCCCTGACCAGTCGCGTATAGACGAGCTGGCACTTGAAGAAGAAGACGCTGTAGTGATGGAGCAAACCATCGATGCTCCTCAGCTCAATGGTGGAAAGTCTTCTGGCCAGGCTGTTTCGACTCCAACCAAACGCTGGATGCACAGCAGACTGCTCAGCGAAAGCGCTATTCGAAGCCCATGGCGCAAGCAAGACACGTCAAACCAGCCTTCTCCTGTCCAACAGCCCCCGAACCCATCACAGGCTGGCATGGATGAGTCAAATATCTCTCCAAAAATGGTTCGTCGTCGAAGCATGGATGAAGGCAATAATTTTCGGTTTCCTAGACCTGGTAGACCAAACCTCTTCCGCTCGTCAACGTCCTCGGCTTCGGAGAACTACTTTGTGCGCAATGTGCGAGATATGTTTCGTTCAGCCAAACTGAAAAACGAGCAAATGCCTACCAAAGAGGAGTTAGAAAAGGGCAACTTGCTTCTCACAGCACTTCTAACCGGTGCTCCTGCGCAAGCTCTCATTCTCTCTTACATTGTCGCCGATGACTCCTCAGAGAATTACCCCCCAATTCTCCTTGATATCATCTCTCTTAAGATTTTGGACGTTGGGTTCATTGAAGAATCCAAGGATAAGAAGCGAGATGCTAATGAAAAGCGCGACTCTGATGAGAAGCTCTACAAGATTGAACTGCAGTATGGCTCCATATTTCGCTGGCATGTGTACAAAACTTTTGCGGATTTCAAACAGCTGGACAAAAAGCTCACGCAGTCAATGCTCATTGATCAATCTAGAAACTTGCGAGGAAAGCATTATCAGAAGTTACCCAAATTTCCTTACGATAAGGCCATGCGATTATATTTTAAACGCCAGAACGCTAAGGTAGGTGATAGTAGAAGACATTCTCTCGCCAGCTCGATTCGGTCTTTGGCCAGCTCTGTGCCAACCATAGAATCCGGCGACTCTGGTGATGATGCGGATGGCCTTGACAGTTACCACCCAACTTACCTGCCATCTATTGGTGAGCACCAGAATATCGAACCTGCAACTTCATCTTCTGTCGGTCAGCCTGACAGGCGACAATCCACGACACTTCACAGACTGTCAGAAGAGGAGGGCGATGCTCCAAGGCCCACTAGCCCGTCCAGCAATCACCTGTCACCCCCCACTTATCCTCTTGAAAATGCCGGAGAGGGAGGTAGTGGTCCTGGCCCTGCTCTTATGAATGGCTCTGGTGGAAGAACTAGAAGAGACTTTTTGTTTCGTCCTCGTCCAGTAAGGGATGAAGAGTTTTATGCTAAGAGAAGAGACTTTCTCGAGAACTATCTCAACAAGCTGTTAGCCCTTGGGCGTAAGAGAAAGCTAGCGCTGCTTGTTCTTCAGTTCTTGGAATTCTCAACATTAACTCTGAGTCTCTGCTATGAGAACTATCAAAATACATGCGAGGGATACATGAGAATCGCATCTACAGCAACTGCCCGCGGATGGAAGGTTTCTCATATCAAGGGGAAAGCACTACTTCAAATGGTTGAAAGGCACACAAACATGTGGTTTTCTCTGAGAGAGTCTTATATTGTGTGCGTCAATGACCTTGCGAGCAGAGAAGTGCAAGAGGTGTTTCTGGTTGACGCGAGCTTCTCTTGTACTAAAGACAGTGCTACAGAGAAAAATTCTTTTGTGAATTCTTTCACACTGCGAAATGCTGAGCGTAAAATGAAAATCCAGGGCAACGTGTCCGAAGTTCGTAAATGGGTCTATCATGTTCAACGAATGGCAGAGCAAAGCATTTGGGCGAAACCAAAAAGGTTTGGTTCTTTTGCGCCAATTCGCAATAACATTGCATGTCGATGGTTTGTTGATGGCAGGGATTACTTTTGGAAGCTTTCTGAAGAGCTTGAAAAGGCTAAAGACGTGATCTATATTCATGGTTGGTGGATTTCTCCAGAGCTTTATCTTCGTCGTCCACCTGAAGGTAATCAAAAATGGAGGCTGGACCGTATTCTCAAGCGCAAGGCTGAACAAGGAGTCAAAATTTTTGTCATTATGTACAGAAACTACGGTCAAACAATTCCCATTGACTCTTTCTACTCTAAGCATGCTTTGCTGCATCTCAACTCCAAGAACATCTTTGTTATGAGATCCCCGAATCAAATCATGTCACAAACCTTTTTTTGGGCCCATCATGAGAAAATCTGTTTGATAGATCACAAAGTAGGATTTCTTGGAGGTATTGATATGTGTTATGGTAGGTGGGACACATCTACTCACGCTCTTGTCGATGACAGTCGTCGACCCTTCTCCAGCGATCCTTCAGAAAAAACACAAGTGTGGCCAGGAAAGGACTACTCAAATGCTCGAGTGAAAGATTTCTTCAACCTTGACAAACCCTATGAAGACATGTACGAGCGTCAGGATATCCCCCGCATGCCTTGGCATGATGTGCACATGATGATGTATGGACAACCTGTCCGTGATTTGTCCCGTCACTACGTCCAACGCTGGAATTTTTTACTCCGACAAAAAAGATCGTCGAGACCAATTCCTCTGCTTCTTCCTCCTCCAGACTTTAGTCCAGAAGAAGTAGTGCAACTCAATAAGGAGGGAACTTGTGAAGTTCAGATTTTGCGTTCTTCAGGTCCTTGGTCACTTGGCCTAATTGAGCCAGAGCATTCAATTCAGACTGCTTATTGTGATGCGATCAAAAATTCCGACCACTTTGTCTACATCGAGAATCAGTTCTTCATCACTTCCACTATTTTGCAGACCAACACTGTGATTGAGAACAAAATTGGTGATGCCTTAGTTGAGAGAGCCATTCGAGCCCACAAGGAAGGCAAGAGGTGGAAGGCATTTATTGTTATTCCTTTGATGCCTGGTTTCGAAGCTCAGGTCGGAGAGAAAGAAGGCTCTTCGGTGAGAATGATTATGCTTGATCAAATGATGTCAATCAGTAGAGGTACAAATTCAATTGGTGCCAGATTGAAAGAAGAAGGCATAGATCCAAAAGACCATATCAACTTCTTTTCTCTTAGAAGATGGGGCAAGATTGGCCCGCATGGAAAGTTGGTCACTGAGCTTCTCTACATTCATGCGAAGACAATGATAGTCGACGATAGAATTGCTATCATTGGCAGTGCAAATATCAACGAGCGTAGTATGCGAGGAGACCGAGACTCAGAACTTGTTTCCTTTGTTCGCGATACAGATGTGATTGAAACAGTGCTTGATGGAAAAGCTTTCAAAGCGGGAAGATTTCCCCACACGCTTAGAGTGCGACTAATGAGAGAGCATTTGGGAATCGACGTCGATGTGCTGCAAGAAGTTGACAAATTTGCTGACACTCTGTGCAAGTTTCTCTCAAATATGACGAATGGTGGACGCTATCCCCATACTGGTGCTCAACCTCCCAGTACTACCCCTAGTCTTGTTGGCGGTTTCAGGAGTTTCAATTCTTATGCCGGTGACTACAATATTGGTTTCAGAGAAGAGAAGGCTTTATCATCAAATCCCAAAATTTCCAATCCAGCGCACGAGAAGGATGTCGATGGGGATGGCTTTGACGAAATGAATGCGCGGTCAGATACTGACAGGATCAGATTTGAAGAAACTGAGGAGAAAGAAGCAATCGTTGACAAAGAGAAATTATGGGACGCTTACAACAAAATTGGCGGCTCAGCTTTTGAAGGATCGGAGATCGAGATGAAGCGCGCAATGTATGAGATATTGACGGACCAGAAATGTATTCTCCTGGATGAAGTCAAAGATCATCTTAACGTTGACGTTGAAGAGCAGCCTAGAGCCGTTGATCCTTACTGTTTTGATGATCCTCTTTCAAATGCTTTTTTCTTTGGTTTATGGGACCACACGGCTGCCAGGAATACAGAAATCTTCCGCAGAGTATTTTCGTGCCAACCTGATGATAATGTCCAAGTCTGGCAACAGTACAACAGCTTTCTTAGAACAGCGGAGGAATTTGGCAACTACCAGGACCGCTTTTACAATAATGACCTATCCGAAAAGCGTGGAAGAGCGCGCAGCAAGTCGAACCTGACAAATATGAGGTCACGCAGTGCGTTTGGCAAAGTGAGATCGTCCAGTCCTGCCGCTAGCAGGGTACGAAGCAGATCTAGATCGTCCTTACGCAAATCAGCGACGTTACAAAGTCAGATGACAATTCAGAGCTTGCTGGAAAAGAAAGCCACCGGCGAGAAATCTGACGAAAATGAAAAGGTTGACGAAGAAGAGGGTGATGAGAATATTGAAGACAAGGGCAATGGCGAACAGAAGGTCTTATCCAACCCTCTTGGAAAAGAAGGCCAGAACTTGAAGAGTTATATCAAGCGTCATGCAAAAAATGAAGCGGAGATGCATCCTGATGGCGTCGATGGTGGAGATATCAGAGTTTCACTGTCCAACCCTGTCTTGAAAGGAACAGGAGATACTGTGGCAGATGACAAGGATCCTGCCACGCTCTATCCACGTCACAACACTTGGGGAGCAGTTGCCCACGTTAGCCTGCCCTCAATCGATGATGCTGAGAAGCTTCTTGCCAACGTCAGAGGAAATCTTGTTTTCTTCCCGTACCACTGGCTGGCAAAAGAAGTTGAGGCGAAGAACTTTTTCTTTGGAGGTGATCAGCTCCCTCCAGACGCTATCTACGACTAGAGAGAATCACAAAATGCATTCATTCTATCAATAAAGCATAAATAAACTAATAAATTAGAGAATAGTGAGATCTTAGTATGTTCAGAAAGTAGCATAACCTTGACGATGCGCGAGGGGGGTGAGGTTTGACGTTTTAAGGAAATAATAAAAGATATCTGTATTCAATAGCGGCGGAAGGTTCTTGATCTGAATGCGATCAAGTCGATTTATATACTTTAGGTAATTGATTTCTCGAACCTCAATTTATCAGTTCGAGTACCTAGTGGTTAAATGATGTGTGGAAGTGCAGCCATGAATACGGTTGTGCTGAACACACAGGGGCTCGAACTTTCATCAGCTCACCATCGCGGCCAACCTAGTTTGAATATCTTGACAAAAAATAATCTTGACAGAGCAATGAATATACCACTGGAATGAAAATGATCATAGTAATTGTTTTACAGTCTCAAAATCCAAAAAAATTGATTTTTGAATGGAACCCACTTTCAGTCACTTTCAGTCAACTATCTACTCAATGCCTAACAGTCACAATCGGCCTTGCTAGCTCAATCGGTAGAGCATTTGACTCTTAATTGTTCCGCAATAAGTAATCAAAAGGTTGGGGGTTCGAGCCCCCCGTAGGGCTTGCCGATTCTTTTTTGCCTTTTTATGATAAGTGTATTATTAAAAGATAGGAAGACATAGCTATAGTCCGGAAAATCTAGCGATCCACATACGCAGTTAGTTTTACTAGGATCAATAAACGTCTTGCTTTTAAGTGCTTCAGTATTGGACCGCGAGCTTGGGTGCATGTGACAAGGTTTTAGCGAAGAAGCAACTAGCATGGTACGATATGACAGAAATTCGCCGACGAAGAGCAGTACCTCAGGCTAGATTAATCACTGCAAAACCACTCCCCCAAATAAGTACTCATTATTCAAACATCAGGAGCACCTATAGTTACCGCCTTATTTATCTCCCTTCAGTTATGATTCGCAAGCATGGCGCCATAGTGAGCTAGCGGGAGACCATCTTAGATCATCTCTAGGGTGGGTTGCCAGTGTGGTTGCGGGTCATGGCGGCAGCGGAATCTCCGTCCGATAGACTGGCAAAGAACAAAACGAGGGTGAGAGCCAAAGAAAACCGAGCAATGACCTGAAATGGACACATTTAAATCCGAATTTTTCTGCTGGCCCAATGATTCTATTCTTCCATCGTACAAACGACACCGTTTGATAAGAACATGCTGACCCCCACATTTGGCGCCTGCATGGACATATTTGTAAGCAGCAAGATGGTGCCCAGTGCCCTATAAAAGCGCTCGGCCAGCTTCGAGACGGATATCCTCAAATCGCTCCACAATGGCTATTACTCTTTACAATGTTGCGACACCCAATGGTGTCAAGATCACCGTTGCTCTGGAACTTCTGGGCTTGAGCTACAAGCTCTACAATATCAATATGGCTGGTAACGAGCAGAAGGAGGAGTGGTTTCTCAAGATCAACCCCAACGGTCGTATTCCTGCCATTGTTGACACCGAGGGTCCTTCTAAGCCCAATGGGCTCGATGGATTCCCTGTGTTTGAGTCTGGTGCCATTCTCCAGTACCTTGTGGACAAGTACGATAAGGATCACAAGCTGTCGTACAAACCCGGAACTACTGAGTACTACGAGCAGCTTGAGTGGCTGTTCTTCCAAAATGCTGGTGTAGGCCCCATGCAGGGCCAGGCTAATCATTTCAAGCTTTTTGCCCCCGAGAAAATTGAGTATGGTATCAAGAGATACATTGATGAGACTCGCCGTCTGTACTCTGTGCTGGACACTCGCCTCAATAGTAACAAAGGCTATCTTGCCGGTGATCATCTATCTATTGCTGACATTACTACTCTGGGCTGGGTTGGTGGATCCTTCAGACTTGGCATTGATGTCAAGTCGGAGTTTCCCCATCTCTGGGATTGGCTCGTCAAATTGACCTCTATTCCCGAGGTGAAGAAGGGTCTCGACAACCCTAAGGAATGGTACGGCTGGGAGCAGTTTAAATAGCAATCAAGGATGTAACTTGTGAAAGCTGATTCGAATTGAAGTTAAGTTAGCTTGAGTAAAACTGTGGGGTTGCTGGGCCACGGAGTTGAAAGGGAGAGGTGCCTCAGGAGAGCGGTGAACGGCTATTTTACTCGAGATATCTAAGATATTTCGGCAAACCAGACGTTCGCAAACCAGACTGGCATATCCGCTCTTTGGAATATAACGTTTTTGCCCAGACACCCTCGTCAGGCCAGTAGTTTGTCTGCCGGCTTCGAGCCGAGATGGACCGATAGCCGTGCCTCGTTGACTGGAGATAGCTCCCGTTACATAAGCCGATATCACGAATCTGGGTGAAGGCGGAGCTGTATGGTGAAAATGCGATTCGTTGAGTGGGCCACAAAATCCTGCCAAACAGATAATTCAAACCTACAAGTTCCGTGCTTGGAGTTTGTTGCATCGGCAAACACTGCTCGAGCCAAACGCTTTTGTCATTATGGGTGGCGTGGCCACGCCACCCATGCCTCGGTACGAGAGGGGTCATTTCGTTCGGGCATACGGCATGGACATATGACTAACTGCACACCACAACACGGGCCGTATTGCTAAGCCTCCTTGAGCGTACTTAAACTCCCAGCGGCCGCAAGAAAACCAGAATTTGTTCCCCCACCTCACTCGACGCTCCCACCTTTGGTAATCTCGCGCCACGCCACACAAAATCTGGCTCTACCCCAGATATCCTGGCCCGGGTAACGTTTCAAAAAAATTTCACGCCACAGCCTCGGGGAACAGCTGTAATTGAGGGCCAACAGAAGAGAGGTCTATCCCTCTATCGATAGTCAGGAACAATGTTTGCTACGAGGTGGATACTAAGGAGTGCCCACACGCGGCTTGTCCGATTCTCTCACTACAACGCCGATGGTGTCTCGTCCGGCCCGGTCCGGCCCAAAGTGACCCTACCGGATATCAAGAAGCTTTACAAAAGCAAGACGCCAATCACAGTTCTGACCGCGCATGATTACCTGAGTGCGTCTATGGCGGACCGGGCGGGTATGGATATTGTGCTTGTCGGAGACTCGCTGTCAATGGTGGCTCTTGGCCACGATAATACGAGCGAGATCGAGCTTGACGATATGATCCATCATGCTCGTGCCGTCAGACGTGGCCTCAAGTCGTCCTTTCTGGTTGTTGACCTGCCATTTGGTTCCTATGAGGAGTCTCCGATCCAGGCATTTCAGTCAGCCGTCAAGATGATGAAAAAGGCCAATGTGGACGCGATCAAGATGGAGGGCGGTAAGGAGCTGGCTCCAACCATCAAGAAGCTGACAGAGTTTGGCATTCCCGTTTTGGGCCATATCGGCTTGACACCACAACGCCAAGCGTCGCTTGGAGGATTCAAGGTTCAAGGCAAAACTGCCAAGGGTGCCTTGGCAATTTATGAAGATGCTGTGGCTTTGAAAGAAGCAGGAGCATTTGGATTTGTGTTGGAATGCGTTCCCGAAAAGATGGCGGCTGCGCTGACAGATAAGATTGGCATTCCTGTCATTGGCATTGGATCAGGCGCAGGAACCTCTGGGCAGGTTCTAGTGCAGCTTGACATGTTGGGCGGATTTGATGGCTTTACGCCCAAGTTTTTGAAGAAATACGCCAACTATTTAGAAGAGAATACCCGGGCTATCGAGGCGTACAGGAATGACGTTGTGGAGCGCAAGTTCCCAGCACCAGAGCATGTGTACACCACTAAGGAGGAGCACTATGAGGCTTTCGTGGAGGCCCTGGCTAAAGTTGACTAAGAGGTGAAGAGCATGATCAACGATAGCTCACAAAGAGGGAAAATTTATGCATTTACTCTTGATTTTTGTTAAAAATGCATCATCGCATAGATTGATTATAGCATGTTGTAAGAAACATGTGATTTTACTGGTTGCAACGTGCGCACTGTCTATCAGTGATTTTTGATATAGGCTGCGAAGCTATTTGCCAATGTCGTCATGAGTGTGGGAGACCAGTGTCAATAGCTAATCACAGTTGGGGCGGTCTGAGCCTCCTACCCGCATCTGTACACGCGCGGCAGTTCTGCAGCGGTCAAGAAGGACTTTCAGGGACGTTCTTCTCTCCCACAAATTGGCCTGATTCTGGGCCCTGTCTCCCTCCCATTATGTCAAACCGACAAGGAACGTTGGATTTTTCTACCCTGGCTTGCAACTCGGGGCTCTTGATTCAAAAGAACTGACTGGTAGCTTTCGAAAACAATTTTACTTCTACAAGTTGCCATATGGCAGTCACGGCAGCTCGGCACGACTCTGCCGATCGTCGCCAATCTCTTGCGCTTGGCTCGGCAGTCATATTCAAGTGATGAACTTCCGCAGTTGAAAAAAGTGACTCGGGCCCGGACTAGTCGTACCGCCCCTGCTGCACCGATACCGCACTCTGCTCGACTTGGCTCACATAAGACAAGCAAACAGGTGGTGACAGCTAAATACGCCAAGAACTGTCATGCGCCTTAGCTACCCCGCCTTTTACGGCATCTCAGCCGAGTGACGATTGGATAAAAGAATATTTGCCTAAGCCGCGTCAAAACTTTCTAGCCTAGTTGAACATGACTTTTGTGACACTTTGTTTTTCTTGCGTTGCCAACGGTTGTGTCTGTTGAAGGCCTGTTTTAGCTCACTATCTTATCTTTAGTGGAGCAGGTGCAGCGGGTGAGAGATAATGCACGTCCTGGGACCCAGCGCAGAGCCCGGCAGTTTTGTGGCGCTGTGCAGGAGATGCCGCTTCGGTGACAGGGGGAATGCTCTGGCCAAGGGAGACTGTTCGTGGCCGGGATAGCGCACATCGCAGACCCCACTTCTTCTAACACGGTGCCAGCGGATTCTTTGTATCGTGTCTCAAGGTGTCTCGATAATGCAGCAACGCACGCATTAGGTAGCGGTGTGGTGTGGCGGGCGAAGAAACATGTTGTGCCAGCGCGTGGGCACACCATGGTGATATTTCGGCGGGGTGCAGGGCGTGTATTGAAACCTGGGGGGCTATTTGGTATGTTCCGCTACAGACTAGCCTAGTTTTCACCTTTCTCAGCCACTCTCACAGCTGGTGAAAGCGCTAGAGGTGGTCAATGCTCTAAGGTTCCCTAGCAGCGGCGGACTCAGCTAGAAAGCGAGTTGCCTACTTTAGCTAGTGCCAACGGGCAAGGGCCACTCGGCCCCCCTGTACAAAAATCTGGCGCTCTTAAAACATACCGGCAAAAATGAGCCTATAGTTTCTAGCCCTTCCCCTCATCGGCTAATATCCATCCTTGCCTTCCCAACTTAGCAAAAAAATCCTCCCCCTCCACAGACTCCACTCCAGGCCCGAGTACTGGCTGCCTAATTGAGGCTTATCTCGCATTAGGTCTGCCTGACTTTTGCTGCGCTAACTCGGGACCCTGTGCAGACAGGACAGTCCTGCATACGTCCAATTTGAGCACCTGCAGGACGCCCATGCACGCCCTCAGCAATAAGCTTCTTCAGGAGAAGGCTGGTCACAGGAAGTATATAGGCCATGGCACCGCCCACCCTAAAGAGGGTCTTTTCAACAACGTTTCTCTCTCGCTGAAAAATGACTGTGACCGTCGTGAGGACTAGAGACGAGGATCTCCTTGCCGCCATGGGTGTCGAGCAGGAGCTCCAGCGTGAATGGGGCCTGCTCCAGAACTTTGGTGTCTCCTTCTCCATTATTTCTGTCATCACTGGTATCACATCCCTCTTTTACTACGGTCTGACAGTGGGCGGGCCCACTGTTATGCTGGTCGGTTGGATCTGCGTTACCTTCTTCACATTCTTTGTTGGCCTATCCATGGCTGAGATTGTCTCAGCCCTGCCTTCTTCTGGCGGCCCTTACTTTTGGTCTGCCTGCCTCGCCCCCAAGAGATACTCGCCCTTTTTGTCGTACGCTACTGGTATTTTCAACTTTGTAGGTCAGTTTGCCGTCACCACCGGTATCACTTTTGGCCTGGCTGGCTTCATCACCACGGCTGCGACCATTAAGAATGACTACACGCCAACGGCTGGCCAAACACTTGGCGTTCACGCTGCGCTGCTGGTCTCCCACGGAATTGTCAATACGTTTGGTGTAAAAATCCTTAAGTACCTCAACAACACGTCGGTTGTGCTGCACTCCCTCGGTGTCTTCTCTCTTTGTGTTGCTGTTTTGGCCAAATGCTCAGGCCATTTCCAATCTAGCGACTTTGTTTGGCGCACATTCACTGATGACACTGGTGTTGACGGTGATCCAGGCTGGTCTGTTCGAGCCTCCCCTGCTTATGTGGCTGTTTGTGGTATCCTGATTGCTCAGTTCACCATTACCGGTTTTGATGCTTCTGCCCATCTTTCAGAGGAGACCAAAAATGCGACAAAATCTGCCCCTATTGGTCTTCTCATGGCCATTGGCGTCTCCTTTGTGTTTGGTTTTTTTGTCATGATGACCATGCTCTACTCCATCAGAGACTATGACGATGCTATTGCGTCCGGAATGCCCGTTCTTGCAATTCTCATTCAAAACTTCGGCGAAAATGGAGGTTTAGTCTTATGGGCCCTTATCTGTATTTGCGTCTGGCATTGTGGCCTTTTCTCTATCACTTCCAACTCGAGAATGTTTTACTCATTTGCCCGTGATTCGGGTATTCCGAAATGGTTTGCCCACGTTGACCCCAATTTGAAGTCACCAACCCGTACCATTTGGCTGGCCGTTGTTCTCTCTTTCTGCCTTGCCCTTCCTTCTCTTGGATCTTCTGTGGCTTTCACGGCTGCCACTTCCATTGCCACTATTGGTCTTTACGTTTCCTATGCATTGCCCGTTCTGGCCATGGTCATATGGCCCAGCATTATCAACCGCCAGAAAGGCCATTTCAATCTCGGAAAAGCCTCCCGCCCGGTTGCTGTTGTAGCATGTCTGTGGGTGGGCTTTATCACCGTGGTATTCTGCTTGCCCACTTCAAATCCAGTCGGCAAGGACACTCTTAACTATACTTGTGTGTGTGTTGGTATTGTTATTGTCTTCATTTTCGTTTCTTGGTTTGCTGGTGTGCGCAAGTTCTTCACCGGCCCCATGATTGATGTCGATGCCGACAAAATTGGCGACGCTGTCTACATTGAGGGTGACGAAATTGAGGTCATCAAGTCTCCTACTGGTGAAAAGCTTGCTCGTGAGCGTGCCGCAGCGGAAGCCGAGGAGGCAAATCGTGAAAAGACTGTTGAGCTCGCTTAAGGACATTTTTGAATGTAAATTAGTATTTGTAATTGTGATGTTGTTTGGAAATTCTTGGACTATAATAGGAAAGTTATTTGATGAATTTACCCTCAGCTTTCTGCTTGGCAATGGTGTATCGCTCGTCAAACAACTTGTTCTGATCAGCTACGATGTTGAGCGCGGCGAGTTTGGAGTTGGGTCGAGCCAGCATGAAGTTTCCCATAAGGAAATAAGTATTTGGAATGCCACATGGCTTGGAGACACCAATGAGCTCTCCCTCTTCATCGAGACCCCAAACACCTGTGAAATCCTTGAGGTACTCTTCACCAAGGGAGTAGCGAATGACATCTTCGGTACCAGTATTGCCGGTTGCAAACACTACAAGGTCTGGTTCAACCACGGACCCGTCCTTGAGGTAAACCTTGTTTTCATCGAACTTCTCAATTTGTGTGTTGCGGACCTTGATATCGCCACGGCAGACAGCCTCGGAAGCACCAGTATCAAAATAATATCCGCCATATCTCGTCATGAACAGGAGCAAATAGCCAGTACCCTCTGGACCAGGGTAGTGCTGGAAACCGGCCTTATCGAGGCCATCGAGAATTTCCTTATCGGCTGCCTGAACATCGACTATCTTTCGCTGGTGGATATTCTTGAGAATGTAGTTGGGGTGAGACATGAAGAGCATGTCAGCAATCTCGGTAGGAGGTGCGCCTTCAGAGTAAATGCCTTCGAACAGAAGGCGAATACCATTTTTGACGGTCATGACAAAGGTAGGCGAGCGCTGCAGCATGGTGATTTCCGCAGCGCCCGTGTTGAGCAGATCGAGAGATATATCGTGGCCAGAAGTACAGGCACCAACGATCAACGCTTTTTTGCCTTTCCACTGCTCACCAGACTGATGCTGTGTAGTATGGACAATAGTCTTTTTGAACTTCTCCTGGCCTGGGAATGGCGGTGGCATCTTGGCAAGACCGCCGGCTGAACCAGTAGCCAAAACCATGTGGGTCACGACAAACTTTTTCTTTTCGCCATTGCTAAGAAGAAGAGTGACGTGCCACATCTGCTCCTTCTCGTCAAAATAAGTCTCTTCTGGAACAGTGGTCGTCTCGAGCCACACGTTGAGCTCCATAATGTCCGCATAGTACTCAATCCAGTTTGCCATCTTACCAGCTGGGGTATAGACAGGCCACTGTGGGGGAAAATTCAAATAAGAAAAGTGATTGGCATGAACAGGGTCGTGCAAGGACAGAGACTGGTAGCGATTTCTCCAGGAATCGCCAAGGCGCTTCTGGCGGTCAACGACAAGAGAAGTGACTCCCATGGCCTTGAGTCGAGTGGCCAGCTGAAGGCCGTTGTGTCCTGCCCCAACAATGATCACAGAAGGCTCGACATTCTGAGCGTCAAGCTGTCTATTTGTGTCATAGGAATGGGGCGTGTTATGTTTACCACGTGGACGGTTAGCGTAGATAGCTTCCGGGAATTCCTTGAAGTTGTCAACGGTGGTGTAAAAGGTGTAAGCTTTCCAATCTTTTCCGGTGAGACGAGCAACACCGGTGCAATTGGCTAGTTTGGTGGAAAATTTGAAGACTAGCTGGATGTAGGCATAGTCCTCGAACATTTGGACATAGGCAGGGGCTGGCTCAGAGAGGGCAATTTCAGACACTCCACCCACCTTGGATAGACGAGCAGCGGCCAGCGCCTCAATGTTGTGAGCAGCAATGGCACGATTGTCATTGGTGAATGCAAGAATATCTCTCCAGCGAGCCTCAGGAAGGAAAAGATCGGCAAATGCAGGTGCGTCGTTGGAGTTTACGGCAGACTCGAATGACTCAAGAAACTTGTTGGCAATCTCCAGCACCTCCGAGTCCGACGGTTTGGGATTGAACTCTGGGAAGGCAGAATGCTGGAGATCCTTGGCATAGGTATTCTTGATGGGGGCAACGTACTCTGTAGGGGCCATGATAAAAGGTAGCGGTTATGTGGAAGGTTGATGGCCGTAGAAAAGCACCAGCTTTATAGGTCAAGAGATGGTATTCGGATCAACGGACAAAACGGGCAGTACCCCGCACCGGCGAAACAATTTTGGGCACCAGTCGTGGCCCAGATTCTAGCGTGGGGTGGATTCCTTATCGAGGCGGGGTCGGTGGGCATTTCTCGGGGTTACAAAGGGCGAATGCATTTCCGATCGGCTACATGCAGACCCTGCATATGGGCAAGGAGCACAAAGGTGGGGAAGAGGGGGCTTGTAGGTGAGAGCACGTGGACGACCGCTCGCTTCGGGCTCTCGGAGGAACGGTAAGATAAGTGAAGTGCTGCCGGAACTCAGGGCACCCAATATGGTGCAGCCCCGGTCACCATTTCCGGTCTGGCTATCCATAGCTCTCCGGTTGCCCATGCACGGGGCGACACTTCCCCCACGATTCTGCTCAACAATTTATCCGGCTATTCAAGAGACCGCTGAATGCCCGAAAGTAGTTGTGCTGGATAGCCGAAAGGTGAAGGGATAACAGAGCTGTGGAACAGGTTCTGGGATTTTGCTTCAAGAGCTACATGTTAGTTTCCTATGATTATTGCCGTATGCCTTCCCTTGTGTAGATATTTGTGTGTGGCCAAGCGAGGGTGAGCTGCGGGGGAGGGGCAGTCAGCCAAGCCCTTCAGAGCTGGGCACAACTTGCTGAAGGAGGTTTCTTGGCAAGTGGGGTACACCATGGCCAGAAGGCCAGTTGAGGCTGCCTACAGAGTAGGTTCGGTGGTGCTCGGTACTGAACCTGAGACATATAGTGTAGCGTTCACTCCAGGGCTTCAATCTCTGGTCCTCACTAAGAACCTAGCCAGCCATTGGTCAAAAAATGGAGATTGAGGTTTGTTAACTAATTCCCCAAGATTGTTATCAATGCAGGTGGGTCCCGCAGCTCCGAAATTGCGGGGGAGTGCCGATCAGTCGTCGATGAGCCCAAGCATCTTTACGAGAAGTGAAGCACACGAGATAGAGGGGAGATAATGCGGGGGAGGGGGACGAGGCTCCAGATAGGTAATCTTTCATTCAGCATCTTTGTGGACGAGAGGAACAATGTAGTGGTGGCCGAGGATTTGGAATCACCGTGGGACCCGCGGGCTACAGAAGCAAAATAAGCGAGATCTTACGCGAATGAACGCTCAGTATTCAAATATATCCCTCGTAAATAAGTCAATTCAATAACTACTGACCATAACAGGACATTATTACTCCAAACCTGGACAAACAGTTCTTGGATCCACCTCGCCCTTGTAGGTCACGAGCTTCCAGGCTCCGTCGACTGCCAAGTCGTGGCCATTGGCAAACTCATTCTCGATAAGAAACTTGACAGCGTGGCCCATATGTGCAGGCTGGGCTTGGCGACGAGGAAATGTGCCTCTGGTTTTCAGCTCGTCGTCAAAGTAGTTGCCAAATGCGCCGGTTGGATTTGTTAAGGGCGTTTTGACAACCGCTGGCGAAAGGCAATTGACGCGGATTCCCGATGGGCCTAGAAAGTCTGCCAGAGTACGAGTAATGCCCAGCACAGCAGTTTTGCTGGGAGCATAGGTCACATTGCGAGCGTAGTTCTGATATCCACAAACGGAGCTACAGTTGATGATGACGCCTTGCTCCTCGTCGGTGGTCCAGAAAGGGGCCTCTTCTGCTTGGCCATCAGGATGATTGCGATGGGCATTTATGGCATCGGCAAAGTAGGCATTGACAATGAAGGTACCTGTTGTATTGAGCTCAAATGTTTTTTTGAAGGCGGGAATCGATTTGACGAGATCGTTGGACCATGGTCGTCGGAACGCCGTGCCAGCACAGTGCACAAGGCCTCTCAGATTGCCCAGCGCAAACGCAGTGTCCACTCCCGCTTTTACCTGCTCCTCATTTGTTACATCTATCTTGCAGTACAGAGCGCCTGGAGCGAGCTTCTGGGCTGTTGCCTGGCCATCTTCGTTCTCTGCTATATCAAACACAACGACCTTGGCTCCTGCCTCACCAAGCATAGTGACGATTCCAGCACCGATTCCACCGAGTCCACCGGTGACAATAAAAGTGTTCCCTTCAATCTGCATTGAAAATTTCTGTATGTGCTGTCGGGAAGCGGTTTTCGCTTGGCTTGTGGCTCTGCTGGTTGACCTGCTGCAGCACCATTGCCGAAACAATGGGGTAATGCCGGCTAATTGCGGGGTGCGGGGAGAGGGTCGAGGCATGGCAGGGCAGCGCTTCAGCTGCGCCGCCAGCAAGGTAGGGAAGAGAGAAACAATAATTATCTATTGGAGATACTGGCAAGTGGCAATTGCAACTATGAGTACTATTCTAACCTGGTACACAGACAGCTACCTGTTCCTTCTGCTCAAAGTTCAGCCATAAGGTCACGTGAGCAAGCGGCGAAATCACTGAACCCGTTCGACATGGCCAAGTATAGTAATATGACGTTGTGAAACTTATTGACACTGCAATATTCATTCTTTCTCAGTTTTCCTTTCCACTTTGATGCCTCTTGTCTCCATTCCATCACCGTTCACTCTACTTCACTCCCCTCATTGTACGTTTACTATTTGGGTAAAGTATAAACATTTAGCAGACAACCACTTCACTTCAGCATGGGTATTATAAAGTGAGTAGACGTAAAAATGATCTGTAAATAAAGCAAGCAATTGGACTAACGCAGAGGCTGGCATGATCATGACTTCAGTGAGTTTACACTGGAAGCTTTTGCACTCAATTTCCACCAATTACATGGCAGATCGCCCCGCATCGCGGTAGACGCAATGCAATGGATTCTGGGCTCCTCGCCCAAGCTAGAAAAACCTTCGTTGCGCACCATTGTAACATATACGGCGTTGTCTAATAGGATTGCGGCATATGTTAGCCTTGGAATCTCTCTGGTGATGGTTCTGGATGGCAGCCAGAAGTTGCCCAAGCTGCGTAACAAGGCTGGTGATGGAGGCTCATCGATGGCCCCATCAGGAATGTCTCTCTTTGAGAATCTGTTTCAAACGTGGGGAATTCCGGTGATTAGAGCCCCGGGCGAGGGAGAAGCCCAATGTTCTCGTCTGCAGAGAGAGGGTCTTGTGGACTATGTCTTCAGCAATGATGCTGATGTCCTCATCTACGGTGCTACCCGAATCTTGCACTACTCCAAGACCACCCAAAGCACACAATCTGCAGCAGAGAAGCGGGTTGTCAAGGTGTATCATGTAACTGGTGATCTGTCATCACAGTACCTGCTGCGGGCGCTTGTCCAAGGAGCAGACTACCACAAGGGAGGCAATAGATTTGGAGCTACTATAGCGGCAAAACTTACATCCCACAGATCTACAGGAGTGGACTATGCGGCAAAGCTGGCCCAAATCCTGGCTCCTTATATGTCACTCTCTCTCGAAAGTCTGTTTACAGCCTTGAAAAACAATCCAGAGCTCGATGGGCTGCTCGAAGATATCAATCTAGAGATCCGCACAGACAAGTATGGAAACTTGGGGCGCAAGTATTCTACCGTCGCTCTTACATTCAATGATCTGGTCAACACAGCCCTACATTATTATTTGCATCCACCTACTCGAAGAGTGCTGCAGAACGAACTGGTCTCGTCCACTGTTTCCTTGTCACAATTGGCTAGCGAATACAAGGATATCAGCGAAAAAATGGATGAGAGAGAAGATATCGAGGGTAATCCTAGAGAAAAGTACAAAAATCTCAGACCACTAATTATCAAAGCGTTGACGGCCTTTATTGTCCAGCATATTCTGTCGAAAACGGATAAATCTTTATTCAAGAAAATGTCCAGGAAGCGCATTAGAGCCAGCTCAATACCCAAGTGGTTCATTGCTCCAAACATGTCTATGATCAGGCGCTTCTTGACATACACAGATGCTGTGCGCGACGTTGACGAGACCCTCAACTCTGTGACCGAAGTTGAGATTCACGAATTCATCCTCGACAGATCCACTGAGAGCGGCAACATCCGGAGTTTTTTCTCCTTTAGCAAGAAGGCCGAGGCAGTAATTTTGCCTAAAAAGATTGCTAGCGGAGCCACTCCTACCCTTTTGCCTGCCAGCTATATTATCATTAGCGATTCAGAAGACGGAGACACCGATGCTGATGAGGACTGGGAATCCTCAGGCCCAGCCATAACTTCGGTCACTGCACACCCCGATATTATTCTGGTGTCTGAAACTAGTTTCCTCGATGCGCAGAAGAGTGATATCGAGGAGGAGATACCTGTTAGGCGTAGGTCTCACAGAGCCCCTATCGTAATATAGAGTGCCATATTTATAATCATCTAATTTAATCTAATAATTCTAGAGCTTGGAAGCTGGGACCCCAGAAACGTGTACTACCTTGTTGCTGATGGAGCCCACCTCGCTAAGAGAGATGACACATGTTTGACCATCCGCCAGGTACTTGGGCGGGTTCATGCCGATCGCAACGCCCGAGGGAGTGCCCATCCAGATGAGATCACCTGGAAGTAGTGTAGAGCCGTTAGAAAGAAAAGAAATGGCATCCTGAACAGAGAAGATCATATCATCGGTGCCTTCGTCCTGACGCTTCTCGACTGTGCCGTCTGGCTGGATGATGGAAGTGCCAATGCGCAGGGCCGAGGGGTCCTTGATAATTTCCTTGGTAACAATAGCAGGGCCCCAAGTAGACATGCCATCGTACATCTTACCCAAGCTCCACTGGCTGCCGCCGCGCTGGATCTGCCAGCCACGCTGAGACACATCGTTGCCGACAGCGTAGCCAAATACGTAATCGAGCGCCTTCTCTTTGGGCACATCACGCGCCTCCTTTCCAACCACAACAATCAACTCGCACTCATAGTCGAGAGTGTCGTCGAGGCGAGCCACAGGCGGCACGGCAATTGGAGACTCGGGTCCACCCAGAGCCGTGACAGGCTTGTAGAAGAGCACAGGGTACTTAGGGACGGGCATTTTAACCTCGGCTGCGTGTTTGCGGTAGTTAGTGCCCAGACAGCGCACTGTGTGTACCTGATCTATCGAAAGCGGGCTCAGCAGCTCAGCAATCTCGAGCACTGTGGGCTGCACTGTGGGATTGCTGAAAATGTCGCCAGTGACGAGGTTGGCCTGTTGGGCTAGGCGTGTGTCACTAACTCCGTGCGGCAAAATAGCGTCGCCAAAGTAGGTTTTTCCGTCTTTAGCTACAAATCTAACAAGTCTTTTCAGTGCTGTCATTGTTGCAAGTGATAGTTGATAACGGTGCTCGGAGTTGAGTGCCTAAATAGGTAGGGGGTTTAAGACCCATCTAATTAGCTGAGATGTGGGGGGTGGGAGTGGTGGTCGAGGGCAAATAGGAAGCTGGGTTAACATCCGCGCAGGTACTGGCCGGCACAGTCTCAAACTTAATGCTCCACCTAAATCAACAAACTGGGCATAATGTTCCTTCCTGGCTGCTGGCTGTTGGCTATTCGCTGAGTCCTGGCCGGTGAGGCTCCATTCGACCCCCACAATGTGAACTCGCCGGCTATTGAACGGCACTCTTGGCGGGGGAGGGGGAGGGGTGATGGTGTGACGAGGAAGCCGAGTGTGCACCGACGAGTGTGAACAGAAAGCAGCCGTTTAAAAAAAAGTACTTTGATGAAATGATTACTTATCCAATCACAGCTCATGTATTTCCAGCAACCCCTTTCCTGCTTCACGTCGCTAAATTAGTCTTGTCAGCCGACTTGGCCACCCAAGCCAAGTTGGGCAGTCCACCGTTGACCGTACCTCTTCTCCCTCTACCCCTCAGCAAGTCACGGCTAGTGCGGCTATTACAGATGTGTACTTGGCAGGGGCCGGAATTGAACTAGCAGATACGACGGAAGTAGATGGCGACGAGCCAGCAGGCAAAGCGCTGAAAATCAATACAAAGATTTTGAAAAAAGTCATTTTCTCAGTCTTCTTGTTGTCCTTGTCCAATATCTAGCTGCTCATTGGCTCATCGGCTCTCTTGCTTACCTTCGCCAAGGCTTCCCCACGTTGACTCCACAGCGCTCTTGCCCCATTAAGTACCCGGCAGGTTCTTGCCCGCTTTGCTTTTCCAGCAGGCAATACTAAAAGACCAGCATATAAATTACCCACAGATCCCGCACAGTCCATAGCCGTCACTAGATCAGCCCATTTTAAGCCATCGCACACCGCAAAAATGCCCTGCGAAAACTGCACTTGTGGCCTGGCAGATAACCCAATCTCGGGTGCCCCGACGTCCAATGACGAAATTGACATGAACCAGCTTGAAGACCTTCGCAGACAGCTGTCTAAGGCTAAGCTTGAAGCAGAGTCTCTAAAAAAGAAACTGGTTGATTCTTCGTCCACCAGTTCCTCTGCCGATACCACATTTGATCCCTCAAAGCTTCGTTCCAAGCTCTGGTTTTCCAACCCAGAAGACCCGGGCATGACCGCAGTCTACCTGGAAAAATATCTTACTGAGGGTATAACGGTTGACCAGCTTGGCAAAAAGCCCATTATTGGCATTGCCCAAACTGGGTCGGATCTTGCCCCATGCAACCGACACCACTTGCAGAATGCTAAGCTTGTACGCGAGGGAATTGTGGCTGCCGGTGGAGTGGCCTTCGAATTTCCATGTCATCCAATCCAAGAAACAGGAAAACGTCCTGGAGCAGCTCTGGATAGAAACCTTGCTTATTTGTCACTGGTTGAAGTTTTGTTTGGGTATCCACTGGATGGTGTTGTGTTGCTATCTGGCTGCGATAAAACCACGCCGGCTCTGCTCATGGCCGCTGCTACTGTAAATATCCCTGCTATCCTCATGAACGTTGGTCCAATGCTCAATGGTATGCATGAGAAGCGTCATGTGGGATCCGGAACCATTATTTGGGAAGCCAGAAAGCTGCTAGCGACTGGTGACCTAGACTTTGAGGGCTACATGGAACTGGTTGCTGCTGGAGCTCCATCGGTCGGCCATTGCAATACTATGGGCACTGCATCCACCATGAATGCCATGGCCGAAGCTCTAGGAATGGCACTACCCGGCTCGGCCTCAATTCCAGCCCCATACCGCGAGCGTAGTCAAATGGCCTACGCTGTCGGCGCACGCGCTGTTGAGCTTGTTAAAGAGGATCTTAAACCATCCGACATTCTTACAAAGGAGGCCTTTGAGAATGCTATTGCTCTAAACACGGCCATCGGTGGCTCAACCAATGCTCCCATCCATCTTAATGCCATTGCAAAGCATGCCGGTATTGCACTTGACAATGATGACTGGCAGCGAGTTGGCTATAACCTTCCTTTGCTTGTCAATGTTCAGCCTGCTGGCCAATACCTTTGCGAGGAGTATCATCGTGCTGGTAACTTGGTTGCTGTTGCCGCTGAGCTGCACGCTCATGGCAAGCTACCTCACCCTAGTGCACTCACTATCAACGGCAAAACTATTGGCGAAAATGTAGCTGGAAAGAAGTCTTGGGACAGACGTGTTATTAAGGAGTTCAACAGTCCACTCAAGACCAATTCTGGTTTCCTCCATCTTAAAGGAACTCTGTTTGACTCTGCAATTATGAAAACCTCTGTTATTTCGGAAGCTTTTCGTGAACAGTACCTGTCCAATCCAACAGACCCAAATGCATTTGAAGGCCCGGCAGCCGTTTTTGACGGCCCAGAAGACTACCATCACAGAATTGAGGTCGATCCTCACATTGACGAGGGTACTATTCTTGTTATTCGTGGGGTTGGCCCAAAGGGATACCCTGGTGCTGCTGAGGTTGTAAACATGCAACCACCTGCACGCCTCATAAAAAAGGGAGTAGAACTGCCATGCCTTGGCGATGGGCGTCAATCTGGTACCTCAGGTTCGCCTTCTATTCTCAATGCATCTCCTGAAGCTGCGTCCAACGGCAACTTGGCGTATCTCAAGAATGGTGACATTATCAGAATAGATCTCAACAAATGCTCGGCTGATATTCTCATCAGTCCCGAGGAGCTTGCCAAGCGTAAGAAGGAGATGGGCGACTACAAAATCCCAGAGAGCCAGACACCATGGCAAGAGATTTATCGCGAAAATGTCGGCGAACTGAGTGGAGGTATGGTCTTTGACAATGCCGTCAAATACCAGCGGTTAGCTCAGAACTTCATCCCTCGTAACAGTCATTGAGCAGAAAGGGCAGGAAGTAGATAGCAACGTGCGTAAAGAGGAATAGATCACGGCTGCCACAATCAACGCAAGCCAGATCTTCCCCAGTTTGCCATATACCTAAGGCTAGAAACAAACTTAACCAACTAACCGTTGGAAAGACACATTTTTATAAAGTCTAAATACAAATCTTGAATGTACGAATAATTTTAGCAAACCAATCATCTAGATTAGATAACGGGCTTTCCACCAATCCACTCAGACCATCTCTGAACCTCGCTAGGAGTGCCCTTGCCCTTTTCGGGAAGCTTGGCAGCAACAGCCTTTGCGAACAAAACAGCGGTCTTGGGTTCGTTGAAAAGTGGGATGGCAAAGTCAATAGCGTTGCGGCGCATGACATAGTCTTGATCCAGAAGGTCCTCAGCACGGGCCTTAGCAAGATTGAAGACAGACTTGATATCGTACTTGGCAAACACCTCACGAAGAGCACGTTTGTCAGTCTTGGGGAACTCAATCACCTCGACAGTCACCTTGCCGTCAAGCTTCTTCTCAAGATAGTCCTTCACAGCAGGAGAAGCAGCATAGTACTTGTATCCCAGAGGAGCAAGGATTTTGGCAACCTCACCCAGGTACTCTGCCTCAAGGTCACCGCCAAACAGCAGACCAGATGGAGGGATAGGAAGCTTGAAGTTCATGGTAGACTGAATAGAAGCCCAGTATGCCTCAATAAGATCCTTACCAAAGCAAGCAACCTCACCAGTAGAGGACATCTCAACACCAAGGAACGGGTCAGCACCGGCAAGACGAGTAAAAGAGAACTGAGGAACCTTGGTAGCGACATAACCATAGTCCTTTGCCATGAGATCGACGGGCTTGGGCACATCAACACCGACAAGAGCTTTGGTGGCAACATCAATAAAGTTAGTACCAAGAACCTTTGAGACAAAGGGGAACGAACGGGAGGCACGAATGTTGCACTCAATAACCTTGTAGGCAACCTCAGGCTCAGGAGTACGGATGATCTGCATGTTGAAGGGACCGGTAATCTTCCATGCGGCAGAGACTCTCTCAGCAATGTCCTTCAGGGCAGCCATATCAGAGGAAGAGAGTCCTACAGGAGGAAGAACAAGAGTGGCATCACCGGAGTGAATACCGGCATTTTCAACATGAGAAGAGACAGCGTGTACAAGGAGCTCACCCTGAGAAGCAACACCATCTACATCAATTTCCTGAGCGCCCTCGATGAACTTGGTGATAACAACAGGGTGGTCAGGGGAAACAGCAGAGGCGTTGTTCAGTTTGTCCTCAAGCTCAGCCTCGGTTCTAATGACCGACATGGCGGCACCAGACAGAACATAGGACGGACGAACAAGAACTGGGTAACCAACCTTATCAGCAAACTCTCTAGCCTCACCGACAGAGGTAAGCTCAGACCAGGCAGGCTGATCGACTCCAATGGAGTCAAGGATCTGAGAGAACTTGTGTCTGTCCTCAGCCCTGTCAATATCTTCGGGGTTGGTACCAAGAACATTGGCACCGTACTCCTGGAGAGGAAGAGCAATGTTCTGAGGCAGTTGGCCACCAACGGACACAACGACACCCTGAGCGGATTCAAGCTCGTAGATATCCATCACACGCTCGAAGGAGAGCTCCTCAAAATAAAGTCTGTCGACCTCATCGAAATCAGTAGACACAGTCTCAGGGTTGTAGTTGACCATGACAGTGCGCTTACCAAGGTTACGAAGAGCGCGTGCGGTGGAAACAGCACACCAGTCAAACTCGACGGAAGAGCCGATACGGTAGACACCAGATCCAAGAACCATTGTTCCCTGGTCGTTGAACTCAACATCGTGAGTGGAGGCGTTGTAAGTAGTGTAGAGGTAGTTAGTGTCAGCGGGGAACTCAGCAGCAAGAGTGTCAATCTTCTTCACCCAAGGGCGGATGTTGTAAGAGAGACGCTTGGCACGGACCTCGAGCTCAGTCGATTTGACGGCGGCAGCGATCTGCTTGTCAGAGAAACCCAGTTTTTTGGCGTCAAGAATGATGTCACGAGTGAGGGCATTGAGAGAACCAATTTTCTCGAGGTTGCGCTGGCAGGTGACAATGTTCATGAGCTTATGCAGGAACCACTTGTCAATCTTCGAAAGCTCATGGACGCGGTCAACAGTGTAGTTTTCGTGGAGAAGAGCTTGGCCAACAGCAAGCCAGCGGCGATCAGTTGGGTTGGTCAGAACATCATCGAGGTTTTCAAAAAGACCGCCCTGGAAGCCAACAAAGGAGGGGTCGACCTGGCGAATAGCCTTCTGGAAGGATTCCTCGAAGGTACGGCCAATGGCCATGACTTCACCAACAGACTTCATGGCAGAGCCAATGTCACGCTTGACATGCTGGAACTTGGACAGATCCCAGCGAGGGATCTTAGTGACAATGTAATCGAGAGAAGGCTCAAAGTTGGCAGATGTGGTCTTGGTGACAGCGTTGGGGAGCTCTGGAAGAGTGTGTCCAAGGGCGATCTTGGCGGCAGTGTAAGCAAGGGGGTAGCCAGTGGCCTTGGAGGCGAGAGCAGAAGAACGAGAGAGACGGGCATTGACCTCAATAACGCGATAGTCAAGGCCGTCAGCTTGAAGAGCATACTGTACATTGCATTCACCGACAACACCGAGATGGCGGATGATCTTAATGGCAGCTGAACGGAGCATGTGGTACTCCTCGTCTGAAAGGGTCTGGGAAGGGGCAACGACGATGGAGTCACCGGTATGAACACCGAGGGGGTCAAAGTTCTCCATGTTGCACACGGTGATACAATTGCCAAGGCGGTCACGGACGACTTCGTACTCGACCTCTTTCCATCCCTTAAGGGACTTTTCAACAAGAATCTGGGGAGCAAGAGAAAGAGACTGGGAAGCAAGGTTATGGAGCTCCTCGGGGTTGTTAGCGAAACCAGAGCCAAGACCACCGAGAGCATAGGCAGAACGAACAATGATGGGGTAGCCGACCTCTTCGGCGGCGGCAAGAGCGTCGTCGACATTGTCTACGGCAATGGACTCAGCAATTGGAATGTCAATCTCCTTGAGGGCCTTAGCAAACAGGTCACGGTCCTCGGAGGTTTCGAGGGTCTTGATAGGAGTTCCCAGGACCTTAACATTGTAGCGCTCGAAGACACCCATTTTGTCGAGCTGAACACCGACATTAAGACCCGTCTGGCCTCCAAACGTCAGCAAAATGCCATCGGGCTGCTCGCGCTCGATAATGTGAATAATGTACTCTGGGGTAACCGGAAGATAGTAGATTTCGTCGGCAAGAGCATGGGAGGTCTGATTGGTTGCGATATTAGGGTTGATGAGAATGGACTGCTTGTTGGCCTCCTTGAGGGCCTTGATAGCCTGAGAGCCCGAGTAGTCAAATTCACCGGCCTGACCAATAGACAGACCACCAGATCCAATGACAAGCACCTTGGAGACGTCGACAAGCTCTGGCTTAGCGTTCTGAGCCAGAATGCCGGCACCAACGTAGGTTTTGGGCTGCTGGCTTGCAGCCTGGGCCGAGTAGGCACGCAGCAGGCTGGGGCGCGCGAGCCGAGCACAGGACGGGGCCAGGGCTGGCAGGGCTGCTACACGCTTCGCAAACATGGAGGGCAATTGGGGTGGGAAGCGCGGGCTGGCGGGCAAAGTGGCAGCTTTATATGGAGTAGGCACAAGGGAAGCACGCAAAATGTTGGAAAAAGTGTAAAATAATTGGTTTTTCTGCGTCCGGAGATTTTTTTTTCACGCCAGGCAGCGACAAGCCCTGCTGGGACTTAGCAAAATGACTCTAAACTGAGGGCTGCTGTGGAGAGGCAACATGTCACATGGGCTGATAGGCTGAGACTGCTCGAGGAGGTCGCTATCAGTGAAAAATATTTCAGTTTGGCGGGGGCTAGCGAGAAGTGCCAGGTGATCTCCTGAAGGCGGGCTGCTGGCTGCTGACTAGGTTTGGAGGGGTCTAGTGGGCGGCAATGTCTCGCTGCCCCGAGTGATGACACAATTGTTGCCCTCCGGACGGCTACCAGACCTTCTGTTCTGGGCCAATCGCCGCCTGGTTCCTATCTCCTGTGGGAATGGGAGTGGGAGCCCGTCGGGGGATAGTGAAAAAAAAAAAAAGAACTGGAAAATCGTGGGGTAGAGACGATTGGATAAGCGATTGTGGGGATAGAAGGGAAAAATGAAAGGCAAAGTGGAGTGCAGGCAGTGTGTCGCTGATAGCAGATTTCATTTGAGTTTTGTTAAGTAACATCTACCGCGCTCTGCCGAAGGGATCCGCCATTCTTCGCTGTTCAGTCACCAAGCGTCGGTCGGCAGCAGGTCCTCCAGCAACGTTGGGAAGCTGTCTGCAACGCACAGGAATGCGCAAATACTGGCTGTCGGGAAGGGCCCATATTGCCGCCCCGCGAAAAAAAAACTGGCCGGATTAGACAAAGAAAACAGTGTTCCCATTTGTCTCTGCTTACCATTGGGTCATTGTTCTACCAATGTTAGGCACTATCTACAACTCACAGCTTGTCCTGCAACCCGTCGCCGCTGCATTATTCTGTCAAAACGTCCCAAAACCGTCACGACGCATGCGCCCGCCAGCAGCCTGCATCAACAACCTCCTGCCCAGAGCCGGCCACAAACAGTGCATTGCCCTGCTCTGCCAGGCACGCCACGTCGGCCACAGCTGTTACCGTCGATGCCTCAAGCACCAGCCGCGCCCCAGCGTCAATGGCCCACCGCCGCACCTTCTGGTCCGCCCCGCCAGTCACAATGGTGTTGTCCCCGCAATGAACGGCGCACGTGATGGTTGCGGCATGGGCACTCTCGACTCTGTCAAGCACCCTCGGCTCGGGCAACAACTGGCTCAGAACTAGCGCATTGTCGTCGCCGCCAGTCACGCTCAAAACCTGGGAAACGCTGCTGCCATCAACAAGTACCGCTGCCTTGGCTCCAGACTGGTGCTGCCGAAGCCGCCAGCACTCCTCCAGACTAGGCACTCTGTAGCAGATCATATACCCATCCGTAGCACGAACAACGAGCTTGTCATCACCAATGAAATCACACCCAACCAAGCACCATGTTGTGTATCTTGATTCAGCAACAAGAGTGAATTTGTGGCTGGAAAAGCGCCACAGCTTGATGGTGGAATCAGAGTAGACAGTTGCGGCAAGATACCCGTCCGAGCAGCCAATGACATCAATACCCATAATGCGCAAATCAGGATTGTTGCTGGCAACCGGTGCTACTGCCACTACATTGGCAAGAATGCGAGGTCTCCTTATCACACGCCAGGCAAAGAGTTCCTCCTGGCCTCCAGCTGATAACAGGAACTGCCCATCCTGCGTCCATCTCAAGCATTGCACTCCAGACACGTGTTTACGCAGCGTGCAGCGCTGGCCATTGTTTTTCAATCGAACAGTCGTGTCTTCTGAGGCCGTTGCCATAACTTCTCCTCCGAAGCTGAGCGCTCGAATCTCACGGCCATGCGAACCTGAGCTTAGGGGAGAACTCTCCAAACTTCCCTGGACATGAACAGGACAGGATGCTTTGACATAGGCTAGAGAAAACTTGTCTCCTCTGGCATCAAACGCCCATCCACGGTGTGCACCCCCGCACTGCTCAGTCATGACCTCGTAATCGTGCAAAAGATCCCAGCAATAGAACAAATCATTGCGGAAGCCAAATACGAGGTGAGAAGTGTCAGTAACCAGCTGACCCTCAATCGAGCCCCTGGGAACTCGATCCATCATAAGCACATCACGGCCACCGTAGTCGACAAATGCGTAGTCTCCTGCACGGCTTGTGATGCTCAGCAAGCCATCTACAGAAGCTATCCCCGTAACAGCGTCATCGCCCAACACATATTCCCACTGGTCAACAAAATCCAGCGATTTTGTGTAACGCGCAATAGCTCCTTTGCGAGATCCCATAAAGATTGAATCACTACCTATGAAGGCAATGCTAATGACCAAGAATCGTCCGGGCCGCTCCACCGTTTGCAGAGGACCAGCCAAGCCGCCGACAACAAACGGATCCAGTGGGTTTTGCGTCTGGGCCAGCCATTTTAAATCCTTTCCAATAGCAAAAGGAATTACGTCTGATAGTTTTCCAGTGAACTCACATGCAAACTTCTCACGCAGGTGAGGTCCATGCTCAGTAGCTTCAAACAAAGCAACCAGACCATTCCTGTTGGAGACAGTGAAAAAGGCGCTATCTGCCCATGTGCGCAAGATTGTCATTGTATCATTGTTGTCATAAAATTTGTGGGAATCGAAATATACAGCTCCCTTAGAGCCACAAATGAGCATGTGCTTGCCTATTAGTTTGACATCTTTGGCAGAGTCACCTTCCAGGTCTTGCGTAATTCGGGACAGCGAACGTTGCAGCAGACGCTCATTCAAGTCCCAGATCTTTACCCGAGCGTCAGCGCCACCAGTCACCAGTACATTTTCTGCAATGGCCGAGCTCCATATATTACGACCCTGGTGGACGCCCTCCAGGACCATCACTTCATTAAGAGACTCATCCCAAATACGAGCTGTCAAATCCTCGGAGATGCTAATCACATAGTCGTTCCAAAAATGCAGTGCCCAGATTCGGGCGGTGTGTCCCCAGCCAACTGCCATCTGATGCCCCGTTGTTAGATCCCATAAGCGGACAGACCTGTCATCGGAGCAAGACACAAGCCGGGAACCGTCAGAGCTGAATTCAACACCAAAAATTGACCCCTCATGAAGAGTAAATGTATGCAAAACTCGCTTGGATTCTAGCGCCCAAATCACGACTCCACCCAACACCGTGCCTGCAGCTATCAGAACATGACCGGCCGGAGATACAAAGATGGAACCAGAGTACAGTATACTTTTTTCTTCGCATTCGTGAATGGCCTGTATTTGCAAATCGTGCGAAATCTCAATCACAGTATTATGTGCTGTCTGTATGAGAATCCGTGAAGGTTCGAAGGCACACGACATGATCCAGTCATTGATCTGGTGTTCTACCAACACACCAGGCTTTTCCAAGTCAATCAATACGATGGATCTTCCACCCCAGGCCAGCAACTTGTGGCTGAGCACCGCAATTCCGTGAATTTTGTTTATGCGAAAAACAAGGGGGTAGCTTGCAAGAACGGTCCTGGAGGCAAGATCGTAGACCTGAATTCCACGGCCCCGGCCCACGTAAATGTGTCCTTTTGCCACATTGAGAGCGGTGACAGGGCAATCTTCCATGCTCCTAATGATCTTTAGCTTGGCTCTCCGAGAAAGTTTGTGTGAATATTAAGTTATTTTACCAGAAGCATTTTATTACGCACATTTTTTTTTTTTCGACGGCTGTCAGTTCTGTGGGGTGTGCCGGCATGAGCGGTACCAGGAGCAGTACACGTCGGGCCGATCTTATTATGCAATACCAACAGACGCTTCGAAAATTTGGTTTAGCTACATTCCTCAAGAGCCCAGATGGCCGCAGTTTCCTGCCTGTTAAATTATCAGGGCGAGGTCGCGCCTACTTCGAGAAAAAAATTGGCCGTAGTGGCATGTGACCCACCAGACAGGTGATGCGCTCCACAATCGGGAACAATCGAACCGACTGTGTGGCTCTCCTTAGTCTGGGCAGTCATGGGAGGGGAGAGATGTGTGCCCAAACAAGGATGACTGCAGGCAGCAGCTGCAGGAGCAAATAGTATAAAACTGGGCGGTTTGCTGAGATGCACAGCTCAACATTTGCATTGACCTGGCTATTTAAGCCAGCGGACCCATCTCAATCACCACCATTACAGACATCATTAGTTCCACCCTATCACTCTAGTGACTTAAGCCACTAGCAACCAGAACCACTATCATCGAAAGGAGCACCACCTCCAAAACTATGGAAGACCACGCCGACCAACTAGTGGAGCTCTTCATTGCCCTACAACCATCGGCCGAAGATCAAATTTTGGAATATCTTCGTATGGCCTACTATATTGGTGAGACTGTCAACCGCCCGCAAACGAATGCCATGTTCCCAGTTGTGGTCAAGGCCAGAGTCAAGCACATACTGCCCAAGGACTTGGGTCAAAAAATGCCCACAACCAGCCTGTACGACCAGTTTAACTATCTAAAGAGCAGCGAGGAATTTGCAAAGTGCAAGGGCGGCCACCCGGAGTTTCCCAAGGGTTTCAAAAGCGAGCTCTACCACGAGATGACGTCGCAGGGCTTCCTATAAGCATCGGCCCTGCTGTGTCCAAGCAAGGCAGCGGAAGGTGGGCTGATGCATGGCTAGTGCATAATGGCTGTCAGACCACCTCCTGACAGGGATCTGCAGCCAGCCAGCGCCTAGCTTCTGAGCATGATAAGCATTGTACGATAGTTTCCAACGAATAGAATAATACTGATAAAGTCATGGGTCATGGGTTTCAGCAGAACTTTTTACAGAAAGTGCTATTGGATGTGGCGCCGAAGACCGCCAGACGCCCGACCTGCATTCCCAGGGAGGTGGCCAGGGCGTGTGCCTTAAACGCCCAGGCGATGTCGGCTTATGCCGGCATGGGGGCCGACACCGGAAGCGAAAAGACTGTTCAGGCGGCAGAGCATATGACGTATGACAGTTAGCAAGAGGTTCGCAAATTGAAAGAAGAAAAAAATACTGGGATTGGCCAGCAGTTTCAGGGACAGTGCTCGCCAAGCGCTTGCCAGCCACCTTGGCTGCCCACCTAAGCAAAATAGGGGCAGGGACGGAGGAGGCAAGCAGAGGCCCAACATGGCAAGCCCGAGGCAGGTGCGTAGGCAGCGCGTCAGATCCAAGGATTGACGCCAAGCTGAAGAACAGTAAATGCCAAGAGTCGCAACCTCCCACAGCAATATTGCCAAAGCGCACTCAAAAGCGCTTTGTCGGTATCTACCAGTCAATTACAAGTCACTGCCCTGCGTAGTATCAAAAATCAGGCAGGCATTGTTAGCCACAGTGACAGAATATCCACATGAGCGAACCAAACACGGGGCAAAAACTTTCCTGAAAGAAAATATATACTTGTTCCTCATCATGCTTCCTCTGCATACCGCCTCATCTCCCGCTACCCCTTTTCTCGTCAACTTTCACATGCTCATTATGCTCCCCGTTGTCTGTCCGCTCACCAACTGATGAGGCACGTGCCAGCATGGCGCTAGTGGGGACGGGAATCACATGCACCTAAGGAAATCTATCCAGGAACATAATATGGCAGTATCCCAGGGTCCCTATAAAACGGCTCTGAAGCCCTCCACATTTTTGCTCTCCTCTAGTCCCTTCTGGCGTTCGTGCTTCGGCTCCTCCCCCCACCTCCACTCCAGGCTCAGCCCGCTTGCTAAGCTTTTCCGACCGGCAGCGAAAATTTCAACCAGATCTAACGTCTTTTGAAATTATCTTTCCTCTAGCCATGGTTGAATCTACCGCCGAATATATCAACAGCAAGTTCGCTGAGTACCAAGATTTCCCGTCCAAGGGAATTCTTTTCAAGGACATTATGCCAATTTTTGAAGATCCCAAGTCCTTCCAGATCCTTCTCGACTGGTTTAAGGCTGAGCTTAAGGACACCAAAGTCGACTACATTGTTGGCCTGGAGGCCCGTGGATTCATTTTTGGCCCAGCATTGGCTCTCCAGCTTGGCTTGCCATTTGTTGCCATCAGAAAGGCCGGCAAGCTTCCGGGCAAGGTTCTTTCTGCCGAGTACAAGAAGGAGTACGGCAAGGATGTGTTTGAGATGAAAGCCGATGCTATCCCCAAGGGTGCCAACGTTGCCGTTGTCGACGACGTTATTGCTCTTGGTGGTACCTCCAGCGCTGCTGGTGAGATCATTGCTTCTGCTGGTGCCAACGTTACCAGATACCTCTTCATCATGGAGCTTTGCTCTCTCAAAGGCAGGGAAAAACTCAGCGCTCCCGTTTCTTCGCTCATCAAGGACGAATACTAGATATAGACTCACTCTCGCGCCATTTGAAGCAGGTTTTCTTAGTTTCCAGGACTATCTTGCTTCAGCCTGGGCCATCCACTGTATATTTAAATGCCTTTCATGTATATTATCTTGTCAAAACATTTGTTGAGTTAAGCTCTTTTATTTACTTGATTTCACCACCAGCTCTGACACAGAACACCAAGTTCATCCGAAATGGAGGCCAAAAATGAGGAGCTCCAGAATCTTTACCTGGCAGGTAAGTACTGTCGATTGACAGCTTTTATAAAGAACATCTTCTAATTCAGAAAAGAAGGTTGGAGAAGGAACCTATGCCGTTGTCTACGTGGGCAAGAAGAAAACAACCAACGACAAGATTGCAATCAAGCAGATCAAAACCAGCGGGTTCAAAGATGGTATTGACATGTCCGCCATCCGCGAAATCAAGTTTCTACAGGAACTTCGTCACAAGAACATTATCGAGCTACTGGATGTCTACTCATCTCAGTCCAATCTCAACTTGGTTTTGGAGTTTTTGCCTTCGGACCTCGAAATGCTTATCAATGACCATTCAGTAATGTTTTCTGCGGGTGATGTCAAGTCCTGGATGCTCATGCTGCTCAGAGGTATCCATCACTGTCATCGTAACTTCATTTTGCACCGAGATCTGAAGCCTAACAACTTGCTGCTGAGCCCCGACGGGCACTTAAAAATTGCGGATTTTGGTCTTGCTAGAACGGTTAATTCTCCAAGGGATAAACTGACTCCTGCAGTTGTCACCCGATGGTATAAGGCCCCTGAACTATTATTCGGTGCTCGTCACTACACAACGGCGATTGACATTTGGTCTGTCGGGGCCATCTTTGCTGAACTAATGCTTAGAGTCCCTTACTTGGCTGGTCAGACAGATGCTGATCAGGCCGAAATCACTTTCCGTGCCCTGGGAACACCCACTGAAAAAATGTGGCCGGGCGTTTCTACCTTGCCTGGTTACAAATCCGTATCTTATGGTCAGTATCCGGTGCCTACCAGGCAAGAGTTGCAAATGCGATTCACTGCTGCTACAGATCCTGCTATTGATTTAATGAACAGTATGCTTCATCTAAATCCTCTAAAGAGATGTAATGCTGAACAGGCTCTGTTGGCACCGTATTTCAGGGAGGATCCGCCACCCACAAAACCTACCAATCTTCCTAAAAAGTCATAGCATTTCAAAGCAGTTTTTTGACGTATTCAGCAATTGCCATGGAAGATGTCAGTCCTGGACTTTCTATGCTTAGCAGATTAATGAAGCCTGGAAATCCTTCTTCCTCCCTAATCACAAAGTCCTGGAACTTGGACCCATCTTTTACAATTTTTGGCCGAATACCGCAATAGTCTGGCGTCAGATTTTCGCGACGAAGACCTCTGAGGTAAGTAGATGCTGCCTCCAGAGTTGCATCCAGATTAGTGGCACTCACCGTCAGATCGTCAGGTGAGTCTACCCATTCGACGTCAGGGCCAAACTTGATGCCTCCGCCAAGGTCAATCGTGAGATGTGTTCCGAGGCCGGCATGATCAGCTGGACAGGGGTATAGCAACCTTGAAACTTTCAAACCCCCACCAGAATATGCGAAATAGTTGCCCTTGGCGTAATATGCTGTCAAATGTCTCTCTTCAGGGAGGAGCATATTTTGGATGGCGACAGCTCCATGACCTGCACAGTTGATGACAGCTTCCACGTCAATTTCCATTTCCTCGCCATCTGCATCCACTGTCAGTCGGTACCCGTCAGATATCTTTTCAACCATCGTCACGTTTGAACCTAGAGCAATGTCAGCTCTTTCATCATGCTGCTGGATGTTGGCTTCTAGATAGTCCATGAGAGAATGCGCAGAAACAATGCCTGTTGTAGGAGAATGCAGCACCCCTGCCCTGGCAATGAGGGCGGGCTCCATCTCTACCGCCTTCTCAGGTTGGAGCCACTCAAGTGGAACTCCAGTAATTTTAGATCGCTCGTACAGTTTTGTGAGGAACTCCATCTGCTTGTCTGATTGGGCAATGATGAACTTGCCGCAGCGCCGTAACTCAATAGCCCCAGCAGACTTCTCAGCAGCCCGATAGATTAGTTCTTTTCCACGAATACATAAAGATGTCCGGAGTTTATCTGGATCGTAGTATAGCCCGGCATGAATGACCTCTGAATTGCGTGCTGAAGTTTCAGTGCCAAGTTGATGGTGCCTTTCTAATAGCAGAATATTGTTTGACGGAGTCTTTGCCAATTGGGCTGCAACTGCTAGACCCACAACACCGCCTCCGACAACAGCGTGCGAGTAGGTAATGCTTCTGACAAATTGGCGACGGAGCATTCTCTTTGAGATGCACTGTTCTGTACTCTGGATCGGAAGATAGTCCGGGCTCCGTTTCTCAGCCGCATGGCATTGGACATTATCGAGGGAAAGTTCAAAAAAAAAAAAAAAGCTGGAGCTGCACAGAGGTTCTTAAAGAAGCAAAGAAGTATTCACGGATAGTGGGGTATGTCTTTTCCTCGCAATTATTGTCCTGTACGGATTACTCCCGGGCGATCTTTTTTGTCGCGAGCTCAAATCGACAGTGCCGGCAGTTTCTTTGACAAGTCCCCGTGCGTCTTTGCTAAAAGCGTTGTCAGCCCAAGCCAGGTTGGTGAGATTGAGCTGGAGAAGCCCCAGGTGGCATTAATGGGCCGCTCCAATGTTGGCAAATCGTCCATCCTCACTGCTCTTGTTTCTTCCTCAAAACCTTCAGCTCCAGCCAAAGACACAGCCCGCATATCTAAGAACGCCGGACATACCCGAGGTCTCAACTTGTACAGAGTTCAGAACAAGCTTTGCCTTATAGACATGCCAGGCTATGGCATGGGCAGCACTAAAATGCAGGGAGAGACCATCACTGCATATTTAAGCCAATCTCAAAAGCTACGGCGTGCCATTCTCCTGCTAGATCCCATCGCAGGTGTCAAGGAACAAGATGAACAGGTCATTGATCTTCTGAACAGCTATGGAATACCGTGGCAAGTTGTTCTTACAAAATTGGACAAAATTGCTAAAACCGCTGGGGATGTAGACGCCATTCTTGATCGCTACTGGACGACTTTGGAGAGTCTTGGGCTCAACACTTTTACGGAATGCGTCATTGCCACAAGCACAAATAAGAAGTGGAAACAGCTAGGAATACCAGAGCTACGTGCATCCATTCTGGCCTGTCTTTAGCCTTCGCTACACAAGCCAAAAATATTTAATATTGCGTAAGGTATATTATACATAAAAAGGCGCGCTCTAGTATCTGTTACCGCCGCCAAAGCCACCTCTGGATCCGCCAAAGCCGCCTCTGGAACCGCCACGGCCACCACCGAAACCACCTCTGGAACCGCCACGGGCGCCGCCAAAGCCGCCTCTGGCACCTCCTCTGGATCCACCAAAGCCACCGCGGCCACCTCTCTGGGCACCAAATCCACCTCTAGCACCACCAAAACCGCCACGGGCAGCACCTGGAGCCTTCTTCTTCTTTGCAGGAGGTCCAGCAACCTTGGGCTTAGGCAAAAAGCGCTCGAGCGGTAGAAGCTTATCTGGAGAAATGTAAAACTTTTGGCCATCCTTGAACGAAGAAGCCACAATGCCGTCAGCGGTCTTGACAGTGAAGAAAACCTCGTTCAGCGGACCAAGAATCTCATCCACCTTGCCAACAACGGACTTGTTTTCTAGATAAATAGGAGCATTGAAATATGGCACTTTGGTGTTGATGGAACGGCACACAATGTCGTTCTCACAAGGGTGCAAAAAGGATCCCATTTCAACCACAGTATCAGGGGGACCTTGCGGTTGGAAGTTACCTCTGCCACCGGAGAAACCACCGCGGGCTCCGCCACGGGCTCCTCCACCTCTGCCTCCTCTGCTGAACATTTTTGAGTTGTGTAGGGAAGGGTCTTGATGGGGAAATTTTCATTCGAGAACTGAAATATTTCTGGCAGAAAAAAATTCCACACTGTTATATGCAGATAATAGTGTGACTGACTTGAGTTCGGAACAGAGCTGCCGAGCACGGCAGGAGTTGTCAAGCAATAATCTTGAATAGTTTGAGTGCTGAACAGTAACTGGCTGGTTGGGCCTCTTTGTCATGATCTTCGTCACTTTTTTGCCCGCCAGAACAATCACAAATAAACCAGTCCTTTAAATGATAAATACAAAATAAATTAAATGGAAATGTTGGCCCGAGTCTTTTCGTTGAAAAGAACTGCTCTTAGCTCGCTCTGACCAACTACTTCACCACCCTGCTGTTTGTCAAGCATCTTGTCGGTGACCTGCTTCATCTCATTGGAGTTGGCATTCTCAAAACCATCTTGATCAATCATTGCCATTCTCTTCTTAGTAGATAAGTCAATGATGGCCTCCTCGACAGTATTAGACGTTGTGAACATCCATACACTAGTAGGTCTTGTCTGACCAATTCGATGAACTCGGGAGATGGCTTGGAGCTCCAGAGCAGTATTAACAAGCGGCTCGCAAAGGTAGACATGCTGCGCGTTAACAAGCGTCAGCCCTGCACTTTCAGATTTAGCGTCAAGAAGAAAGCATGCAATTTGAGGATTTCTTTTGAACTCACTCATTCGATCACGTACGCTTGCGAATTCGAAGCCATTATCTTCAAGTGCGTTTTCAAAAACCTTCAACATCGATCTCCATTGCGAAAAAACGACCACCTGAGCTTCGGGATCTTCAGATCGAAGCCACTTGAGGTGCTTAATCATCCAATCAATTTTAGTTCCGAACCATGACTTGGTTGAGAAGCCAGAAATCTCATCAATAATTCCTTTGGCAGTCTCATCATAGATTGAATTTTCCTGTTGCCCGCGTCCAACATCGGCATCAAACTCTACTTCTTTTGCGCCATTGAAAGAAAAATTAAAAACATCACCCTGATGAAGCCTGTGCTTGCAAAGTGGGCATGTTTTGTGGTGGACACTCCACTCCTGAAGACATTCTTTACAAAACTTGTGACCACAGACAGTTAAAGATCCAATAGTGATATCACACTGACAAATAACACAAATTCGCTCTTCTTTCGCGGACGTTCCAGTATACGACTTTGCCAATGATTCCAAATACTTCAATCGGTCATTCTCTTTTCTAGCAGCGGACTCTGACATGGCACTCTTCATCTCTTCATTTCTGATCTTATCCAAGTTCTTCTGCAAAGCTTCAGGAGTAGTGATCCGCAGTTGTACTACATTGTCGGAAAGTTCTTGCAATGCACGATAGTACGCAATTCTCAAATTGAAAAGGTCTCTGAATTCTGCTAACTCAGCGTTCAGAATTTTGATCTCCTCTCTCTGTTCATTGTAAAGCTCACTGGCAGCCGCGTAGAGATTGTTCAGCATCTCACCCTCTGCAACAAAACGATTCAGACCTGTCGCCGAAGCTTGTCTCTCAAATTGATGTTTAGAGACTCTCAGTTCAGCAAGTACACCTCTCAAAGAAATTTTCACAGCACCAGAATCAGCCGCATAAATGATTCTCTTATCCTCCCTATCTTTCATCAGACCATCTAGGAATTTAGTTTTTGCATCTAGATTTTCCTTAACTTTGGATCTCTTGATTCCTTGGGACACCAATTTCAACTTCTTTCTTGCCTCGGTACTATCCTCATGCAGCAGCCCAGTAATAGCATCATTCCTGTCGTTTAAAACATGCTGGAGCACCTCAATATAAGAGTAGGCGTATTCCTGGGCATCCAAAGATGACTCATATTCTTCGCCATGAGGATCAGCGTCTTCATCAACCAATTTTGTTGTCAGTAACTCATAAAGCCTATCTCTCCAACTTTCAATCAGGTGAGCTTGAGAATTCAAGTCTTCCCCTAACGTATTAATCTTGTCAATAAGAGAACGAGATTCTAGACCAAGGTAAAGTTCATTCTCATCAACTGTTGCATCTTTAAGATGCTCAAGTGCATTTACTGTCTTGCGAGAGGTAACCTTTTCTTGCGCCTTCTGCACTCTGGTAATATGATCAGCAAGCAAAACTCGTCTGAGATTCTCAGCCTTTTCGTAGAATGCAGATTCGAGGTCCATGTGGCTTTTTACAAGCTCCCGGATTTGTTCACTGTCACCGGTGTCCAGGCTGTCCACTGGATCTTTCATTTCGAAAAGAGAGTATGGATCATCCTCAAGTTTCACATCCACAGGACACTCAAGTTGACCTTGGCTCTGGCTATAATTGTTACTCGAATCTGCGTCTATCATTTGAGAAACCAGATCCACTGAATAAGACTCAGTCATTTGCAAAAAAGAATTATCCGAAAGTCGTCTTGAGGCTGGATCGCCCTTTTTCTTTTTTGGAGATTTCCGCACTTTGGTTTTTGACCTCATCGGGCTCGACTGGTTGTCCGCAACACTCTCGTCAATGGTCACATCAAACCTTGAAGAAAGACGATCGTGAATCTGAAAGTGAGCAGAAGCAATGAAAAAATAACAGCGATGCAATAACTCTCTCCAAGAACGTAGTGACAGCTTTTCTTCATCGTTGTCGTCATCGACTCTGACCTCTAAGTCCTTCACAGTCGCTTCAACATCGTCTAGCACAGATTTCCAGCGCATAAGAGCCTCCGATGGTAAATTCAAAGCCTCATTGATGCGACCAATTTCAATAATAGACACGTGTTGCTTCCTCTTTTCTGCCAAGACTTGACCTCGAGTTTGAACAATCATGGCCTGCAAAATATCCTCAACAGTACTTAAAGCACCACCTCCAAGAGCCTGTCTATTTTCCGTACCAACACTTGCATGGCAGCATGCTTGACGAAGTCTCACAAGGTACGTTGCCATTACCTTGTGAACAAAGGTTTTATTGTTAATGTCAGCGATGAAATCCTTGTCGGATATGCCAAGTTTGGTAAGCATTACCTGATAAAGGCTACCATAGTTGTAACGCTCAACTCTGTTTAGATCCATTGAAAACTTGTGGCGGGACTGTTTTGGAAGTTGAAGCTCTTCGGCAACTGATGCTTGCGTATGACGAATAGAGATCTCGCCAAAGAGAAAAGCAAAGTCACTGGGATTTTGAAGAAGTTTCTCCCACGTTTTGAGATTGGATGCAAAAGGTTCAACACGTAGAAAAATAAGGAGACTTCTTAGATCATCCATTTCTTTTTTGAGTGGTGTGCCGCTAACACCCCAGGAGTGTACGCGTGGGATCGTGCGCGCAACGGTCGTAACAGCGGCCACATCGGTGCCAAGCATTTGTACTTCGTCAATGCAGACACGCCAAAACTCAATTTGGACTAGCGGAGAAATGTACTCTGACTTGTCTGATTCGAAGCGCAGGTTTCTCAAGTTGGGATTGAAAAGCGCAAAATGAACCTCCTCCCTCAAGACGTTGTATGTCGTCACAACAACATCATACTCCAAAAGCTCTTCTGCTCTAACGTTTCGCTTTAAACGTCCTTCGTAAACAAACACCTCTAAAGATGGAGCATGGAATCTCAGCTCAGAGACCCATTGCTCAGAAATCGACACGGGGCTGATGATCAGAGTTGTCTTCGCTGTGATTAGCGTGCGACCAATGAACTCGTCATCCTTGATAATGTCCAAGTCACTATCAGGTCGTGGATTTGCTAGAATGAGAGAAATGATTTCCACAGATTTACCTAGACCCATTTCTTCTGCTAACAAACCGCCGCTAAGAGACATGAGTCCGTTCATCTGCTTTGGAATGTGCTGACAAATTTGGCCAAAATATCTATTCACAAACCAAATAACGCCATTTGCATCCTTGAAATCACGCCAACCGAGTGGTATTGTATGGTTTGTGGACGACTCACGCGACATCATCCAGCTGACAGTATCCTTCTGATATTGCATAAGGATTGTGTCCAGGCCGTGCACTTCCAATTCGACCCTCTCCTTAGTCTTGGCAAGCGTATTTTGAAAAATTAGATCGTAGAACTCTGGGGCATTGGCCCTTTGGTCGTGTTCATCGATGAGGTAGGATAGAATGAATCCAAACGACTTGTGGCTCAGGACAGTGGATGAAGGGGAAACATTAGCGAAAATGGACAGCGAAAAGGACAGAGAACCTCTGAGAATGAATTCCGATGAATCTGTGAGCTGCTCTTTTTCAAGAGTTAGGCAAGGCACATTGAAACTGTAAAAGGCACTTCGGACCGGAAGGGCAAGTAGTAGCAGCGAGTTTGCAATGGTGAGACACTGGCGAAAGCGGAAAAAATCCATCATGTGGAATTCCAGAATTTGCACGTATGACGCAGGAGCACGAGCCGCTCCGCGTTTACGCTTCTTAGGCGGGTCTTTTAAGAGCTCACGTATCTCCACGGCAAATCTAGTAGGATCGGAGGAGCTTGGAACAAGCTTGATTGCGGTAGAACTAAAACGTTGTGGAAAGTCAAAGTGCTTTTCTGGATCCACCTTCAGTGAAATAGGGATTGATTCTTGGAATATAGGCACAAGCGGCTCATCAGGACTAGGATAGTCTTTCTTTTTCTTGGGATCAGTCAGACTTCCTAGAAGTTCCATCTGGCTATAGTTGAGCACCACAGCATGTGGACGGTCTTCCTGGTAAAGAGTATCGGAATCCATTAGCTGCCGATAAATCTTTGTAAGCTGGGCAGGCTATGGAAAAGATGGGCTAGAAAGAAGTAGCTTTGAGAAGAGAAATCAAAGAGATGGCAAAAAAAGGCACAAGAAAGCGGGGAGGATAGTATAGACGAGAGCCTATCCTTGGATAGTGCAGCTAATATATTGTAAGCATGGGGGGGGGGGGCATCGGTGCTGGTCACGTGCGCCACTTTTTTGGAGAGTGCGAGAGCGGAGAGTGGCGAAGGTGATCACGAGATGTGCGCGAGAATTAAAACGGGCGCGAGTGCGCACATATGGCCGTGGCGCAGGTTCGTGGTCTTGGCAATAAGGCTCAAACAGAATTGCATTGAAGTTTTGCTATTTGCTTTTGAATACGGTTTGCCGAGCTCGGTACCTCTCGGTATCTCTAGGGGCAGCGGATGGCATTCGTCGGGAAAAGCTCCCGGAGGAGAGGACTGCCGGGGCAGCGAATAGCGGGTCGCTGTCTCCCTAGACTGGCAAAGAATTGTGGGGAAACAAAGAGTTTTTGAGTCGAAGAAAAGGCAACAAAGTCTTTTATCATGTCGTAGAAATCGACTCCGGAGAATTCTCGCTGCAACCCCACCACCGATGGCCTCCCAAAAGACTTGCACGGCACGCTTCCCTCCGGTGAATCACGTGGCCAAACCCAAACACGTCCCTGACCGAGCACACTTAGTGCCCTCTTGGCAAGTTACCATCCACAATGGAGAGACCCAGCAAAAAACAAGCTTCTTCGGCCGCAACCGAGGAACCGAAGCAGATCAAAAAGGTCATCTATGATCCTACTGCCATTAAGGATGAGTCCTATGAATTTGGTGGCCCTGTCGGCAACACAGCCATGATGATTGGCTTCCCGCTGCTCATGTACTACATGTGGGCCTCCTACTATTACAATGGTTCTCAGCTGCTCACAAAGCTTGCTGACGAATCTTGGGAGGACTTTGCCCGTCGTTTTGGCGGTTACATCTACGAAAACGCGTACCCTACCGCGTATGCCTGGCGTGTTGAGTGGGGATTTCTTCTGTTCCAAGTCTTCAACTACCTCACCTGGCCGGGCATTTGGGGAGAGGGCCTCCCTCTGCCTCAGTACGACATGAAGAAGCTGCCTTACTTCTGCAATGCTCTCTGGTCGCTCTATGTCTCAATTGGTGCCGCGTTGGCACTCCACTTTACGGGTACCTTCCGCATTGACTCCATCATCGATCACTTTGGCGAGATCATGTCCGTGTCTATCATTTCCGGTTTTGTACTGTCTCTGGTGGTCTACATTTCTGCCTTTGTCACCAAGACGACTGCCAGACTTTCGGGCAATTTTATCTACGATTTCTTTATGGGTGCCTGTCTGTACCCGCGTATTGGTATTCTTGACGTGAAGATGTTTTTTGAGGTCCGTCTTCCATGGTTCACTCTTGTTTTCCTTGCTTTGGGCGGCTGTCTGAAGCAGTACGAGACGTACGGTTATGTGTCTTTTGAGATGCTTTATGCCTTCTATGGCTGCTGGCTCTATGCCAACGCTTGCGCTAAGGGCGAGGAGCTGATCATCACGTCGTGGGATATGTTTTACGAAAAGTTTGGCTTCATGCTGTGCTTCTGGAACATTGCCGGTGTGCCATTTACTTACTGCTTCAACACCCTGTATCTGTCACAGGCCCCGCCGGAAGAGTATGCCAACTCATGGCCATACCGCATCTTTCTGGTTCTTCTCATTTCTGTCGCTCACTATTTCTTTGATACATCCAACTCTCAGCGTAACGGCTTCCGTCAGCAGATGCTTGGCACTTACCAGGAGCGACATGTGTTCCCCTCGTGGCGCAACAAGGTCATCAAGAACCCATCTTACATTATGTGCAAGAACGGTTCTGCACTGTTGACTGATGGATGGTTCAAGTATGCGCGCAAGACTCAGTACGTTTCGGACTTTATTCAGAACTTGTGCTGGGCGCTCATCACAGGCTGGCACTCCCCACTGCCTTACTTCTATCCGGTCTTTTTCTTCTGCATGATTCTGCACAGAACCAGCCGTGACATTGAGAAGTGCAAGAAGAAATATGGTGCTGACTGGGACGAGTACGTGAGGCGCTGTCCCTGGCTCTTCATTCCTTATGTCTTTTAGAGATGGCGCAAGATAAGAGTAGCACTTTTCAGACGGTCTAAACTGGCGAGTGTAGCCATGTAACAAAAAATAAGTATAATAAATTAGATCATGAGGGAGTGTACTACAAGTCTTTTCGTTTCTTGGCCTGGTTCCAAGCGCCTTCCTTACGCTTTCTCTTGGTGGACGCCGCAACGTCGATGTTGTGGCCAAAGCCCCAGTCCTCGCCAAAAAAGTTCTTGCCCATGGCATCGCGCTGTCTCTGTCTGGCCTCTCTCTTGCTTTGCTTCTTGGACATGCTAGGAAGACGTGTGTAGTTTTCTTCCTCGTAAGCAATCTGCTCTTTCTCTCTGCGCTCATCTCTGGCAGTACGCAGGCCACCTCTGCCCGAGTCCATAATGTTGGCACCAATAGAAACTTCCTCCAGAGGAGCCTCGGAGTTGTGTTTGAGGTATTCCTCCATGACAGCGTTCTTTCTTGTCTTTTCGGGCAGCTTTTCTTTGCCATACTGCGACACCGCAGCAATCTTTGGCGCCTTGTACTTGGCGTTCTTGTCACTGGCATCTGCTGAGGCAGCAGCCTCCTGGCCGCTAGTCAAAGCTTCTGGGCGAGGTCTGAATGCCAGAGCATCTTCATCATCAGAGTCTAGATCATCAACCGTCTGGGGCGCGTTTTGGACCACCTTGGAGTCCTTTGACCTGTTGTAGGCGCGCAGGACCTTTTCAACCTGGTATGCGATTTTGGACTCGAGGCCCTTGACTCCCTTTTCCAAAGTGACTCGTTGGGCAATTGTACCTTCGATGGCCTTCTGGCGAAGGTCTTCTATAGCTGAATCACTGTCGTCAGTTTCTGCCTTTTGCAGCTGAGCTGCCATAACGAGAACCAAGTTGTGGATGTAGGCAAGAAGTGCCTGGTTTTTCAAAGCTAGTAGAGAAATTCCATCTTTAGACTCTGCGACGTCGGCGTCTTTAAGTTTGAGCACGTCTTTGAGGCCGGACATGATGATTTTAGCCCGTTAGTGAAAAATGCCTGTGGTCTGCCCAAATTATTTTTCACTTATCGGATCAGTGCGGCTGTAGTGCACGGCTGTCGCAAAAAAAAAAATTGGGGTCAAGCTGGGAGGCTAGGAGAAAAAAAAATATCGAGGAAGCGCCTCTTCTCTTAACAAAGCGCAACAAGACTTTGAGCAGGCGCGATATTTATTGAATCACAATGCCTCAGAACGAGTATATGGAGCAGCATGCCAAGCAGTTTGGTCGCAGACTGGACCACGAGGAGCGGACGCGCAAGAAGGAGGCGAGAATGGGCAAGAAGATTGCGCACGATGCACAGAACCTGATTGGCTGGAAGGCCAAGTTGTTCGCCAAGAAGAGATACTCTGAGAAGGTGGAGATGAAGAAGAAGATTCGCCAGCACGAGCAGAAGAAGGTGGACGGCCCGGCCAAGCCCGTCGAGGATGGCGAGGCGCTGCCAGCATATTTATTGGACAGACAGACACCGAACCAGGCCAAAGCGCTGTCTTCCTCCATCAAGCAGAAGCGTTTGGAGAAGGCCGACAAGTTCTCTGTGCCGCTGCCTAAGGTGAGGGGTGTTTCAGAGGAGGAGGCCTTCAAGGTCATCAAGACTGGTAAGAGCAAGAGCAAGTCATGGAAGCGCATGATCACCAAGCACACGTTTGTGGGCGAGGGCTTCACGCGCCGACCTGTGAAGCTGGAGAAAATCATTCGGCCGTCTGCGCTGCGTCAGAAGAAGGCGAATGTGACGCACCCGGAGCTTGGTGTGACGGTGTGCATTCCGATTCTGAGTGTCAAGAAGAACCCTAACAGCCCGATGTACACACAGCTTGGAGTTTTGACGCGCGGTACCATCATTGAGGTGAATGTGAGTGAGCTTGGTTTGGTCACTGCTGGAGGCAAGGTTGTCTGGGGTAAGTATGCGCAGATCACGAATGAGCCGGATAGAGATGGGTGTGTGAATGCGGTTTTGCTCGTATAAGATGTGGCGCATTCTGGCCGTCAGGCAGCTTTGCAGTGCAAAAGCAACTCCCTCCAGGAACCCAACCCCACATGCGCAGTGCGCTTGCAATAGTTTCTTGCACTGCTTGCCAGTGCCTCGTTTTATTATCTACATAACAAAAAAACACATGGTCCCCCACCCCACCCATATCACCATCTCCCAACAAGATTTTCATTTATCACAACACCACCACCACCCACACCAAAAACCCACACCAAAAGCCCACACGGGGATATTCCACTAAAATCCCCCAAACACCCACTAGACCCCACTTGGAGCGCCAGAAACAGACCCTATGCTAGCCACCCCAGCGCCCCAGAGCCAGTACTACGACCTTGTGGGCCATCTCATCTCGTGCGACGCCATCGACACCCGGGACTCGCTCGTGCTGCCCGACGAGGCTGCCCTGCCCGTCAACCAGCGGTCACCTATCGTCACGTCGAGTGCCTCTGCGGCCAACAGCCAGACTCTCTCCTCCAGCAACAACACCTCCACAGCTGGAGCTACTAAAACAGAACGCCAGGCACTACAGGCGCTAGCCAAACGAAGACAGCGCGTTTGGAGTCGAGTTTTGAGCGGTTCTGAAATGAATGCCGAGGTTGGCACAAACGGTGGACTTGCGGGTGACGACGACACAACGGCCCCTCTGGTTCTGGGCCAGGAAACAACGCCGTACGACTACCCGCCGCCAGCCCTGGGCTTAGTCAGGCAGCGCCGGGCCGAGGACGCAGCCGCGGCCCCGGCGTCGGCCGGCACCGTGGCCAACGCCGTGCTGCCGACAGCCACGACGGCCCCCAGCACGCCGTCGCCTTCCACGGCCTCGGCTGTCACGGCCCACACGCTGCAGCACCAGTACCTGTCGCACCCGCCGGCGCACCTCTCGTCTTCGTACGTCTACTCTGTGGACGCTTTCCCGACGCAGTACGGCGAGATTGCGCAGGCGTATGCTGCGAGCGCGCTTGGTGGGGGCGCCGCGACGCCGCAGCCGGCCCCGGGGCTGCGGTTCGGAGCCCAGCCGGACCACCACGCGCCGGCGCCCACCATAAAGCAGTACGAGCCGCCGCTCGGCTCGCCGAGCGTTGTGCGGGCCCCGCAGGTCGTGCGCACGCCGCAGGCCACGTCCTACTCGGCCAAGTCGGCGGGCGAGGGCGTGATCCGGCCGTCGCCGAACGCGCGCCGCTCGAACCACTCGGCCCCGGGGGCCTACAAGACGGAGCACTGCGATCTGTGTTCGCGGCCGTTTGACGGGCCCAAGGCGTCGACGCACAAGCAGCAGCACATCAAGCGGATGCACCCTAATAATTACGTGCCGAAGCGGGGCGGCAAAAAGAAGGTTGTGGTTGCGTCGCACATGTCGTTGTCGGGACAGCAGTCGCAGAGTTCTCCCTCGGCGTCTCCGCGGCCGTTTTCGGGTGACTATTCTGGTTTTTGAAAATATTTATTGGCGAGCGGAGCGGACGCGACGCAGCAAACGCGCAGCGTGAGCGTTTGGAACGGCGACGCAGTAGACGCCGCAGGTGCGGCGTTTCCTCGGCCAGCTACGCAGTGCAACTGAGTGACGATCCCAAGTCTATATAGAACTTTGCTCTGGCTTCAATCACGTCCATGTGCCTAGCTCGGTCCCTCGCGCTTGTAAGCCGGGACCCGGGCTGAGGTCCTCATTCAAATACATAGGGCCCTCGGCCACAATGTGTTCATATAACATGACCATCTGGCCTCAATCATATTCATATAAATAGGCCCAGGCCCTCATTCATATACATAACGGGCCCTTGTGCTCAAAGGCGGGCCCTACAAAGCTACTTAGGCAGCTACTTGGCGAGATCGCCAAAAATGCCAATGGTGCTGATGACAAACGCACCAAATCCCAGCCCTGCCTGAACCAAAGCCCGGTTGTACTTGGCCGTGGCAACGTCCTTGGCCGCAACAGTCACCGATCCGGACTCCTCTGGCGCAGACTCGTTGGAATCGTCCGAATCAAGGTGCCCGTAGACAGAATTGTCAAGCGGAGAAACCTCCTTAGGCCGGGCCGGAGCTGCCTCCGGGGCCGGCTGTGGCACGTGCGCCACATCCTCAGAGACCTCCGAAATGTAGGACCACGCCTTGTCAGAACTCAGAAACACGCCGAGGTTGGCGAAGGCCACGGCGTACAGCAGGTACGGGTGGCGCAGGCGGCGTGGCGCAGACACATAGGCCACCAGCAGGGAAGCAGAGGCTGTACGCAGCAAACCCCTAGAAATGGCAGAGATCTTGGCCGAGACGGCCTGCAGCGCGGAAAGCAGCGGCTGGTGATCCTGGGTGGAAGGGGCCGCGATCACGGCCGGCAGAAAGCCAAAAGTGTACCCAGACACGAGGCCCGTGTAAAGGCCAAGAGACACAGTGCCAATAACCTTGGACAACATTAGTGCAGCACCCATCTTGCTTGTCAGTCTCTATTTATATGGGGATAGGAGGGGTGGTCAAGTGGTGGAGGCTTATCGCAATTTATTGGGTGGGCAGCGTTGGGGCTGGCGCCACCGGCGCCACTGGGATTCGGGTTTGGAGGGCAATTTCGAGTGTGGGGGGCGGTATGGACGGGTGTGGACGGATGGGAAGAGATTTGGCGGAGGCAAAGAAAAAAGGGCCGAGCATTCTGACCAGCTCCCGCTTCCATGTCCAGTCAATAGTCCTTCCTTTGCCCTTTGTTCCGGCGGCTCCTGGCACTGCTGTCACAGCCGCATGCGCATCTCGAGCATTGCCACTGCGGCGGTGGCACTGGAGGCTCTCGGGCAGAGAGCTGCGAAGAGCGCAGCGAAGAGCGGAAAACGCCACAGCGCCTGGCACAGCGGTGAGCGGGACTCAACGAGCCAGCCGGCTGGTCGCTCTTGGCAACGGCCACCACCAGAAGTCTGGCTGAAGAGCCTGATCTACGGACTCTGCAGTGATGCTCGACAACAGCGGGTCAGGGGCCAATGGGAACCGCGTTCATTAAGTTTGCGCAATTTAGATGATCTCTGTCACCGAGAAGGGAGTACGCCGGGGGTGGGGCCCTGCCCCACCCCTAAACACTGTTGCCAAAGCCCACTCGTTTCGGGCATTGCGCCCTGCCTAGTTCAGCCGGCCTACTTCTGGGCTGCTGAAGATGTTGGAGGACATACAGCTACTCTTCTCCGCCATCTTCTCCATCTTCGCCATAACGAGAAGCGAGATATATAGGAGACGTGAAAACGTGGGAGACTCTGTGATATTGTCTCAACGACCTTCATCAGGAGCCCCAATCGCTTTTGCTTTGAGCTGCTTGGGACGCGCTTATCCCTGCTCTTCTTTGCGGCACTCCCCCTTCATGAGCGCCCGCAGAAATTTTTCACTCTTCCCCCGACCCCCGCAGATGCACAAGACGTTTATTCTGCCGTCCTATGCACTAGCGTTTTGTGGGGTAATATGGGAGGCGGGGAAGCTAGCACGCGGAGGCAGGAAGAGCTGGGAGGGGCTGTCGCTGGACTGTCGTTGGACAATGGACACTGAGCTCTGGACCCAAACCATACTGCTCTGACATGTGCCCTGATCTGCTTCTCGCTACCGGCTTCCTTCTGCCTACTGACCAGTTCGCTGGATTCCGCTTCTGACTCCCACCTCTTGGCGAGTGGGCACACTTTTTCATCCGCTGAGCTGCAGCTGTCACGAGCCTCGATGCAAGTGCGCAGCTGGGCGCGTGGGGAGGGAGGGGTACATCTTGACCGTGGTGCTGGGACACCACGGCGCTGGGTCAGCATCAGGCGAGATCGGCGGAGCAGCAAACGGCAGAGCGGGAAACACCAGGAGGCTGATCGCCGGCGTGAGGCCTGGCCTGTTGGGCTGCCAGGGCAACAGCTTGGCAGTCAGCGATAAGGGGCTTTCTGCGGCAGCCTCCCTCAAGCCGCTGAACTGCTGGGAGAGGCAAGAGATACGCCTGTGTGCGGAATGGCCGGCTTCTGGCCGGTCAAGCCCCACAAGCTAGCCCTCCCCCTACTCCGCTACAGTATCTCTGCTCACTCCCACAACTGCCCTCCGTTGACCTCCTGCCAGCTTCGGCTCGTCGCTCGGCTAGTCGCTCTGCTGCTTTGCGTCATTATCAGTGCGCCCAGTTGCCTTTCTGGGCGCGCACCTCGACAGGGATAAATCCCGCTGTGATGTGATGTGCTAGTCACGCTCGCTGGTGGGACCATCAACAAGGGCGCGCTGGGCGGATCTGGTGATCTAGCAACATCAGGCTAGGACCCAGCTGCCGTTTCCGGGCGAGCTGGTCAGGCCAATTGCTGCCGGCTTGGCCGCTGCAACGCGCCGCCGCCACCGCCTCTCCCTGCCCAGCCCTGCCTTGCCCTGCCCTGCCCTGCGTGCTGCCGCTGCCAAGCTCTGTCCCGCGTGCCCGCGTGCCGAACTTCCGACACTTGCTGTGCCACACCGGGGCCACTGCAAACTCCACCAGCTGCAGCGGGACTAGCGCGAAACGCACGACTACCGGGGGGAGTCGCATCCTATCGTGGCAGGAGTCATGGCCTGGGACAAGACACGTAGGCAATTCGTTGGGATTCTTGGACGTGTGGACTCTCAACTGCTTCTCGCCACCTTCCAGCCCTGCACATAGGTCTTGTGCTCTTGCATCTCGGCACCCAACACGCGGCCCTCTCTATTGGCCGCCGCCGCCGCCGCCGCCTAGGTCTCCTACTGGCGTTGCTAGTTCCTCGCCCTGCCCAGCAGCAGCCCTTACCCCCCCTCCCCCTTGGATGGGAAGAATCGGTGTCCCCTACGCCTCGCGGTTTCTCGACGCCGCCAATAACGTCAGCGAAGCCCCCGTTTTCCGCAGCCCCCACCAA